>VFFE01007079.1:1990895-2009972 GCA_008921705.1 Burhinus oedicnemus
GGGGGGGGGGGGTCCGCGCAGGGATGCGTTTGTGTGTACGGTGCTGGAAAGGGGCTCCAAAATTACAGGCTGAGGTGTGGGTGCGGGCGATGGTACCTCGAGCAGGCACGGCCCCCTCCGCACAGTCGGCGCCTTGCCTGAAACGGATCGTTTTAGGGTATTGCTGCCTTGTGACACAGCTCTGTAACTTGTTTGTACCCTTCTTCTGCTTTCCTCTAAGGGGTCTGAAACGCAATTAAGAATATGCTGTGCTTAAGCCATAGTGGCTTTTCCTTAATAGCGGTAATAACGCTTTCTGAGCGAAGGCTGCGCTCAGGCAGCGGAATGCTTTACATCTAACGATTGCGAGATGTCGGTGTTATTCGGAATGTAACTTGCCGGGGCTTTGCTGCTGTTCTACGCGCTTGCGGGGCTGTGCCTGTTTGCAGCCCAGCTGCTGCGTTTTTGCTTGTGGGACTGAAAACGCTCGTGGTGAGCGCGTGCCGCACGACTGTGTCCGTGGGTGCCGGATACCCACGTCTATTTTGATTTAAGACTGGCGCTATAGGTCTGGGCATGCTTGCCACCGTCAGGGAAGAGCTACTGGGATGGGTGGCACTCGCGTGGAGCTGCTGTCAAATGTGCGTCTCGGAGCAGAAAGCAATCTCAGTTTGCAGCAGGATGACCGACAAAGAGAACGCCTGAGCTTTTTTGGGGTTATGTTACAGGGGTTATGCTTGCTCTGTAAGTGCTCTAGGTGCTTAAAGTATGTGGGATTACTGGTGAAACCGATGGTTCCCCTGTGGAACCAGAAGGGCTGCGGAGAGGGGCTGTACGTCCGCAGTCCAATTAGCTCAGAAGATTCAAACAGCGACAAACAGCTCAAATGAACCTAAATAAGCAAGGGGATCTGAATTATTCACAAACAGAAATGTTTGTTCCTGAACGGTCAGGTGCCTAAATCCGGAGCAGCCTCAGGCTGTGGGACTGGCATTGCAAGGGTGAGCGTTGTCCTAAAATGAACTGTGCAACAGAAAAATCCCTGGGTATTAGATACAAGCTCGTATTCCCCTGGGACTGTGAATCTCTTGTACTCAATTTTTTTTTGTTGTTGTTGTTATCATCTAAAAGGTACTTGATGCCACAATTCCTGTCAGTTTGGCTTTTGTATTTGTTCCTTGCAATATTCAGCTGGAATAGCAGACTGCTGGGGCCCACATCCTATTTCATCTTTGTTCTCCTTCTCTCACTGTGCTTGGGTCTGGTGGTCCCATAGATCCGGCTGGTCCCCGGCTGGTTACGTGACCCTTGTGTGAGGAGATGTGTGTGAGCAGAGGGCACGCAACCCGAGGGCATGTCTCGCCCCAGACTCTCGTGAGCTGCGTGAGGGCTGGTTGCCAAACAGTTTTTGCGCTGAATCTCTGGGGTCATGGGCAGTCGGGCGTGTGGTGGCCACTTCTTTTGCATCTCACCATCGCCAGCAAGCTTCTGGTTTGTTGCAGAAGTTTTGGAGGGAGCAGCTTCCCAACATTTCATACCCCCACCCCAGGTGCCCTGGGAGGGGTGCGGCAGGGCCGGCTGAGGCTGGTGGCCACAGCGTCCAGGACTTGGACCTCAAGAAGGAAAATGAGCCGGTGAAATCCCACCTTGCTGGCAAGCGTGACATATAACCATGTTTGCGCCAGGGGAGATGGATTCTCTGTGCTGCAGAAACACCTCGTCGCTTTGGGAAAGATCATCAGTTGCCCGCTCTAAGTGGGTGCGACTAATCAAAAACACTATCCATGAAGACTGCAGGCAGGTTAAGGCAGGACCTGCTTCTTACTGTGAGCTATAGTAAAGATCACTCCACGACTGCCCTACAAGCATGACCCAGCAAGGGGTCTGCACTCACTCTAGATTATGCCTTGGGGAGGACGGTGGGTAGGTAGTAATTACAATACCAGATGTCAAGGTGTAATTTGTGCTTTTATTGCTCTGAACGTGCTCCTGAGATCACGGCTGTGGGCTTCTGTGGTGCTCCAAGAAGCAGTGGAGAAGGGCATGGAGGGAGCACGCATGCGGCACAATGGATCTGTTAAAACCTGGCTTGGAGCTCCCTTCTGGGCCCCACTGGGCTCGTTCTCTGGGCCAGAAATGGACGACAGATTTGAAAATATGATTAGTATTTAGGTACAGAGATGTCTCTCTTCCTGGCCACTTCTTCCGGTTGCTGCCTGCAGATGGTGAGCCTTGCCCTATATATCAAGCAGATTTCTCTCTGTGCGCATGCCTGTGTTTAATTACCATTATGAAATGGTAATAAAAAATTTAAAGTGTCATTACAATGCGGTGCGGAGCTGGGATTTGCAATCCAGCTGCAAGTCTCCCGTTGGCGAAGCTGCTCCGGGTTTATGTGAACTCTGCTGTTGGATGGTTGTTCCCTTCTATGAGCCACTCTCTGAGCTGGCTGACATTGCTCGCGTTGTTTGACACTGACTTGCCTGGGTACGACTGTGTCAGCACCTTTCCTGAATCTTCCCTATGGTGGAAATTTTAGCCTGGTTAAAACTCCTACCAGCCAGATGCCTCAGCAAGAGCCGTGCTAGGCATGCGTTGCCCAAGAAGTAACTTGCTTCTTGAAGGAGAGTCATTTTGATGTAGACAAGGGTCTTTAGGACTGCTTTGACTTCCTGATTGTTGGTAGGCATTCTGAGAAAGTCCCCGTGGAGATAACTTAATGCCACTGAACTCCTCTCTCTCCGGTGCAGCTGCAAGCGTGGTGCTGCCTCCGAGACAGCAGAGCCATGGTGCCGTGTCACATTGCGGGGCTGAATGCTGAGCGTCTTTGCATCTGCTAGTTGACAGCCATCCTACCAAAGGTACCTGCAGGTAGTTTCCCTTGCTTCCTTTAAAACACCAGGTGGAGAGATGCTCAATGGAGCAACTTTGGCATTTGCTTTCCTGTGCCCTAAGGAGTAAACCAGCCCAGCAAGTCTGCAGCAGGAAACCAGCACAGCCCTGTGATGGTGCTGGTGTTTGCTGGCAACCGCTTCAGCCCTCAACACACGTTCCCCACCAGCTGTCAGTCCTTAGATTGAGCCGTTTGGCCCTTGATGTGTGTTGGGGTGGCTCTAACGGAAGCTGCCCGTGAAGTTCAACTGCAGTTGGAGCACTTGGAAGATCTTCTCCCGTGTGCAATGACTGCCTCTGCTCAGCCGCGGTACTGAGGTCAGGTGGCTGCTCTCGCACAACTGTAGGAGCCTGGTTCTCCCTGACACCTCTGACAAGGCTGATCTGAAGCTGGTGAAGAAATCAAAAGGTGACCAAGAAGAGGGGATAGGGCACAAGATTACTCAAGCATTTCTGCTTAGGAAACCAGATAAAACAGTTTGAGACCTTTGCCAGAGACTCTAAGGTGTAGATTTGTTCCCAGACATGTATAAAGTTCAAAATTGAATGTTTGAAGCAACCTTGCTGCATTACAAACTGTGCGTTCAGTGCCCTGATGCCTCTCGTACATGCTGGAGACAGCCATCCACTGCGTATTTGGACATCAGGCCTCATCCTGCTAACTGCTGCTGGAGAGTCTCCTTCAGCTTCTTTATTGGCAGTTGTGCTGGGGACAGGGATGTGTTAAAAGAACAAAAAGCGAAGTGGAAACAAAGAGATCCGCATGTGCAATCATCAGATGGTGACAGCACTTGGTCACTTCTGCAATGACCAGAACTTGGAGTGAGCGGTTGCATTTCTCTTACCAGCACTCAGATGATAAAGCTGGACACATCTCTTGGTAGTCGTGAGAAAGCAACAGGAGTGTGGTGTTTTGGGGGGTTTTTTGTTGGGTTTTTTGGGTTGGTTTGGTTTTGTTTTTTTTTTTTTCCCCCCCCCCAGTATCACCACCTGCCTGAAGTTGTTTCAGCAGTTCTGCTGTGGAGGAGAGTTCCTGGACTTGTGTTTATATTACATGTTTCTAGAATAAATTGAAGCACTATCTAGCATCCAGATTAGCAGAATGTTAAAATGCACACGGTGAACACTCAAATAACCCTAAAAACTTTAAATGTTAACCCAATTCTAAAGTTATAATAACCATAAAGACTTGGGTGAAGGCATCAGTGATAAAACTAGGGGGAAGGGATGGTAGTGACTGTGCAGAGAAGAGGTTTTCAGATAATGGGAGGTATCTGGATGTTTCCTGTTGAAACCTTGACAATTTAATAGTGTGTTCTTCATACCACCCTCCTAAATCTCCTTGCCTGTTCGTTGAATTTGAGAACTGTAAATGTTTGCACATGTTCATTGCAGCAAGGGTAGGCAAAAAAAAGTCCTTGAGAAGTTTTTGGGCCAAGCAGTGTAGAAGCATGTCACATAACGGAGAGAATGATTTGGAGAATCTGAGCTGAGTGGGCTGGTGAGTGGGTTCGTGTCGCCGTCTGTCTGCCCTGGTACGATTTTGGCCTTTAAATGGTACACACATTGTACTTTTTTTCCCCACTTTTGTTAACACCCTTGGAACAGCTGTCT
Organism: Burhinus oedicnemus; assembly: GCA_008921705.1. Lineage (NCBI taxonomy): Eukaryota > Metazoa > Chordata > Aves > Charadriiformes > Burhinidae > Burhinus > Burhinus oedicnemus. The sequence continues at coordinate 1,995,381 of VFFE01007079.1, forward strand.
GTGGCATGGTCCGGGGCAGCTGCTGCAGCCAGCAAGAGCTGGCAAGGGGCAGCTGGGTGGCAGGGCTGGACCTCCACGGGGCTGGGCAGGAGCCTGCCCCAGGCAGGAGCCATGGGATCACCACACAACCACGCTCCAGCTGCGTGGTCCAGGGCTGGGAGCAGCACTCACCTCCCCCCTGCTCCCACCCACACTCCTCATCTTGCTTTTCGGAGGGTGCCTGGCACATGGCAAACCCTTCTTACCTGCAGGGCAGGAGGAGGTCTTCTGGCAGACTTCTACGTGCGTGCCTGCCTGGGCTACAGCAATAGGACTAGTCAGAGTGGAGAGCCCAAATGGCCCAAGGACCATCAGGAAGGGTCCCCTGCCTCCATAGGAGATAGATACCCCCAGCAACGACCCACCTCACCCATCCCCTCGCATTGCAAAGTGCCACCTCGTGGTAGCTGCTGAAGCCATGAGCACCCATCTCACCAAGGTAAAGCCATTTGATGCACTTTGCGGTAAAATGATTCCCCAGTGCTTGCAAATCTTTCAGGGTATTAAAAAGGGCTTAAAACCTACTGTGTTTCTTGCTTTAGCTTGGAGGTGGCTTGGAGCTGGGTTTGACTGGCAACTCAGCCACCACTTGTAGTTTACGTTCTTTGGGATGGGATGAAGAATCCCTGCCTTCCCCAGCCCCTGCTCACCCCGATGCCTTCGGGACAGACTGAACCCCGAGAGTTTCGCTCCAAGCTGCAGCCAGTGAAGCTCTCAGCGTGCAAACCTCAGTGGCGGGGTCAGAGCCAGGTTTGCCAGAAGTACCCCAGCTTCAGAAAAATAAAGGCTTTTATTTCAGGGGAAGGAGAGGACAAGAATTATTTCCAACATGCTAATCAAAACCCTGAAGTAAATAACAAAGTGTTCTTCCATTTCAGTGTAGCTCTTGGAAAATTTCCCAAGATGTCTTTAAAGAGCTCATGGTAAAATAGCGGGATGTTCTTTCGCCACGGGTATATGTTAAAATAAAAACATTTCATTTTCTCCACTTGAAATTATTATAGAATTACCTGGTCTGGGGATTACTGTGAAGACTTTGGGGAAATTATTCTCCTGGGCTGCATTATGTGAGATGTGCTACGGCCCAACCCATGACACAGGTCCACAGGTTTGTATAGCAGGGGAGGGAACGGTTCAGCACAGCCTGGCTGTAAAGGGGAAATCATAGGTTTGACTGGGGTTATATTTAAGCTTTTACATCATCAGCAGTGAAACTGGTTCTGTTCTTTAATTTAAACTTTTTGAAATAACAGTGAGGCTTTAGTACAAACGGTATTGTTTGCCACAATCCGATTGACTTGACCAATTTTTTTTCTAGCTGAAGTATTTTGTTGAAGGAATTAACAGATATCTAATTACTACCAAACTTGTTTTAACATTACAACACAAACATGTACATAGGAAGCAGAGGTAGTCTTCTGTGTGCCTTCTCCTCTGTGTACCTGGAAGAGCAAGTCCGGCTCCTAGCTGCTGACACGGAGCACCGTGGGGAAGGTGCTGAGCCCTGTTGGCCGGGGAAGGGAGCGCTGATGCTATCCGATACCTTGGGGAGCTCAGCCTAAGGCACACCAATAAATTAAAATATTTTCATTGACTTCAGTAGCCTTTTGATTAGATTGCCATTCCCTCCGTAGGTTCAAGGACCAGAGTAATAAAGGTAATGAAGGATGAGTAATAAAGGTAAGCACAGATGCTTAGCCCTCCCAGTCCCTCCAACATGCCAGTCCACCGAACCTATTTGCTGTTCTGACCTCATCTTGGCTAGAATTTGATTTTGAGCCTCCATGGGTGGGTGGATCGGGCAGCCCCCTGCTCAAAGTACTGCTTCAGCTGTGTGGAAAATATTGAGCCAGGCTGTATGTTTATGAATAAGCTGATTTTGTAAGGACATGGAGCACTATGTCTGAGCTCTTGTGGCAGGGCTAGCTAATGATATTGGACAGCGAGCAACTGTCACTTTTGCTAAATCTGTCATATTGCAAGTAAGCTGCTTACAGCATGCAGTTGAGGTGGGCAGAATGACAGTCTAATCCACCTTAGGGCTCTACCCAAAGTCAAATTTGGAGTCTGCTTTTCTCAAGAGCGCAGTTGTCCCTTGGAAACTGTTGTCTCAGAGGCACAAAGAAAGCTAAGGAGCAGAACAGTTACCAGCTTTGCTGAATGAACTCCATCTGTGTGTCTGCTCAAGGGCTTGTAGACCCTCACCCCTGAGTGACGATAAAATAGGACTTCTGAGGAACAGAAGCGACAGGGAATTTGTCAGAAAACATATCTTTATACACTGCTTAGCAATGCAGCGCAGATTTGCAAGCACCCTGAGAAGCTGGAACAGAGCCTTATCTAGAAAAGGAGAACGCTGTGAGATCCCATCAGCAGTACAGGACTCTCAGCAAAGGTTTCATGGGTGGGAGCTGTGGCAGATGGCACACAGAGAGGCTCTTAGCTATCTCTTTCTGTCCCCTGTGTAGCAAGATGCCAATCCCTAACCCAGAGACCCCACCGGGACCTCACCTGCATGGATGCCAGTGCAGCCCATGTGCTCTGCAATGGCTGGATGGTGGGGTTTGGGGGAGAGAGGAAGGTGTGGGCACCCGCTTCTGCTGATGCCTTCCTGCACCACCTCTCGCTGGCATTCAGCCCTAGGTCATTCTTCCCTAGGTCGTTCTTCCCTGTTGCTGCACTGGGCATGACTGTCCCTTCATGCTTCCGTGGTAGAAAAACAGTGGATTTCTCCCAGGTTTCTCCCTCTCTTTTTACAGGTGAGACTTCACCTGTGCATCACAAGGCATAATATGTCTTTCAGAAATGATCCTCCATTTTGGCCCTGTTTGGCCAAAGTGCATGGCAGATCCTTGAATTTGAGTAGATAAATAATCCCATTGATGGAGGTGCTGCTTAATTTAAACTAAATCTGTTGCTGAATCAGCTCCCTCATCTTTGGCAACCTTTGTGCTACAGAAGTGTTTATAGATGTAAACATGAGATCGTAGATACAGTTTCTTCAGATGACACTGCAGCATATGGGGCACAGTGCCGAGCTTTATGGGACAATAAAACTCAGTGCTGAACACTGAATAGTTTCCTTGTCGCAGGTCTTTATATCTGCTCTAACCAACTGTTCCTCAGTGGCATTTAATAGTGTTTAAGAGTATCTTCACTCCCCTTAAATTGCCCTGTCCTTTGTTCAGTGCTCCCCACGTAGAGGGTACTTGCTGATACTCTTGTCTTTCTTGCGGTTGTATGAGAAGCTCCAAATGAGGTTGGAGTGCTGTGTTAAGCTGGGAAAGTAGATAGTACATAGAGTTTGAAGGCTGTCAATCACAATATGCATTTTGAAATGATAGGACTGTACAAAATATGCCTGGAAGGATCTTCAGGGGGCCCTTCTGTTGTGCCTCACAAGGAGATCCACAACAGTCAAAGGTAGAGATGTGCCTACATGACTTCTAGAGTTAAAGCTTAAGCAAACAAGACAGGAAAGTGGTTTTAAATGCTATCAGGAAAATGAGATGGGAGGTAGATTAAATGCCTTATTAAAATTACTTAGTGGCAGGGCTGTGGGTTCAGTGTGGAATTCCTGTCAGGCCACCGACGCCAACAACAATCGCGTGCTTCTGAGATACAGAGCTGAGGTCCCCTCCATTTCCTGCGGACACCAGGATGCACATGAGAATCCTTGGTAGCCATCATAGATGATGGGTTGCGTCACCAAGGATACCGATTCATGAGTAGCTGGTTTAAGACCAAAGAAGACATTTACAAGAAGACAAGATTCTGTCTTCCCTTGCTTCCCGCCATCTCTGCTGTATCGGCACAGTAGTGGCAAAGTAGTTGAAAGCTGATCTTTTTAAAACTTTTCTTCCAGCATTAGCTTTCAACCATGGAAGCACAATTTTTGCATGCAGGAGAGGCTGGGAGTGGCGGAAGTGCTTCTTCAAGGGCAAGATGTGCTTGAGCTGGTCATGAAACTGCACCCTGAGGGCTGCTGAATCAGGCTGCTCGTAAAAGTCAAGAGCATTTTAATGTACAAGATGTTTGTGTCCTTTACTGAAGTGTCATAATGAGGATAAAACGATAGCATCAGGGAAACGGGGTCACAGAGCAGAGCCCTTGGGGAAGCGCATGCCTGGCTCCTCTGGTGTTTACCTTGGGATGTGTTTTGGTTACCGACTGCTAAACATAGCAAAGCTGAAGGTACTTTATCGCTCTTCTGAATTTCAAACAGTTTGTGGTGTCTTACTGGAGAACACAACATTAGTAGCTTTAACCAGCTGTAATATAGAGGCCGTTGAAAAAACACAGCTCTGTTACCATAACAGCACTTTTATTTTTATCTTCAGGAGGAAATATTTGTTGAAATTACCTTTTGGCTCCCAAAAGGTGAAGACATTTCTAATTGGAATGGTACCTATGAGTACGTGCATTTTTTTTTTTTTTTTTTTAAGGTAGAAGAATGTTTACTGGTAGGCTTATACGTTTGGTTTGTGTGTTCTCTGCAGTCTTCAGCAATTGGGTTGCGGGTTTCTTGGATGGCTTTAGCAATTATTTACGAGGTGATGGGCAGCCTAGGGTTTTGAATACTCTTTAGATGATTCTTTAGTATGAGACCTATGAGGATGAGCATGCTGCACTGCCACTGGAAAGATCCAATGAGGCATTTACACCTGAAAAGCACTCCCCAAATCAGCCCACCTACCAGACAGGAGATCCACCTACTGAGGGCTTGAAGGCCTTGCTGAGGAACCCATGGACAGTGCCGGAGAGCACCTCAAAAAAGCGGTTCCTCGAAGCATTTTACACCATGTGCATTCAGATTGGTACTTGTTTACCAATTGATTTAGAGGCTACAACGTGTATTTAAAGCTAGGCATCACAGATGTAGCCTGTAAAATCCCTTCGTGGTCTACTTTCAGAGAAGATTGGCACCCATTTGCTGCCCTGGTCCTAAAACCCATGTTCCCAGAAGGTCAATGGCAAGCAATACTGTGAGTTAAAAGTACTTGGTGGGAAAGATAGGAGAATAAATCCTCCAAAGCAATGTAAGACAGCTATTTTAGGCAGAAAGGTTTTCTCTTCCTTAATGCTGTGGATTTTAATTTTTTTAAGTGTTGCGTACAAATTGTGAACAGCTCTAGAAAGTACTTAAAAACTTGCAGAATTAGGTAGACTGAATTCTTTCCCATAGATTTTTATTTTTTTTAAAGTATACAGTAGAATTCGTTAAGAGGTGTCATTCCATTTGTGTCTGTGCCAGTGGATCAGCCATCAGCACAGAATTCATCTTTTTCTCTATGAAACTGAACAAAACAAAGAAGTTTTTGAGTTGCCGTCTTCTCAAAGCCTTGCTATGTAGGTAGTAGAAAATTTTTACTAAATACTGCTGTTCTACTGAAGTCTTTAAAGGAAACTCATCCAAAAGTTTTACTTTGCAGGTGAGATTCAGTTTCCCAGTAATCTGGGAGTCTGCTGCAATTCAGAATAAAATTAAAAAAATAAAAAATAAAAAAATAACGTGCAGACATCAAAGGACATTAGTAAATTAAATTACCAGGGTTGGAAAGCTGGCATTGCATCCCTAAAAACTAGCTCATCTCGCAGGAAGGTGGCATAATTTAAAATCAATGGCACATAAAAGCAACGAGGCCCTAGTGACCATCTTGGGCAGGAGTCTAGGTCCATTTGTTTCAGACGTTGAATGTTTCTTGGAAACTGGGCCCTTCCCAGGCATTTCAGTTTGAATGTCCTGAGTTGCTTTTCAGAAGTTTAACATTATTTGTCTCAAGTGAATCCGGCTGTGGGTTTTGCGTCCCAGTGCCGTGCACAGTGTGTTCGGAAAATCCAGCTGGTCTCTGATTACTTGGCCTGCCCTGCACTCAACCAAGGGTTTGTTGGAGGAATTTAGTTTTAAATAACATTTCCACTGTCTAGATCTCTATCATCGTTAGAAGAGAACTTACTCTGAAGGGGCCACTGATTGCGTGTGAGCTACTGCTGGCTCTCACAAGTGCGGCAGTGTTTACACAAGCCAGGATTTGTTCCTGGAAAGAGGGAAGGTAGGCACTCTGCTCCCGCCGGCGTGCAGGGGGGACAGTTCTGCAGCCTGGCTTCATCTCGCTCGCTTGACTGTAAGTTCTCATTGGGCTCTACCAGAAGGTATTTCTGTGGCAGTTCTGGTGTTCTGACATCCTCCAGCTAGCCATAAATGCATGCTAAAGCTGTTAATTTTGTTTGCGGTGGTTTTGTTTGGCTGTTTTGGGGGGGAGGTCTGGGGTGGTTTTGATCTTTTTGAGCTGGATGCTGTGGTGAAGGCTTCTTTGTAAAGATACTAAACTAGGGAAGTTGAGCCGTTTTAAACATAACATGGGTAACATTTACGATCTTGCCCCCTGCTGAATGAAAAGTATCGAAAAACAAAAGCTGTGAAAAGCTAGGCTGAGTTTTCAACTTGCATAGCAGCACTTTGTTGAATAGGGATGAACCTAAGCACGAGCTCAAGTTTCACTGCAGCATTTGCTGAATAAGGGCCTAAATTAATAACATCAAGTAATAGTTGGTGCAAGAACTGGCTTCAGCTACGTAGGAAATTCAGGGCTGTGTTTTTCAAACACACAACCCCGTTGCGTTGCAACACCAAAATGAAAAATTCACTTTGCATTCGCCGATGCTGAAATTTGGTGAGTTGCAATGGATTTGCATTGCAAATGGCTCAGTATCAATACACTGGGTGACAGTGCTGTTGAAAAAGAAGATAGCATTGGTGTTTAGAAACAGCTCTTATACGGGAGGAAAAAAGGCCGTTAAGACATTCTTTTGTGAAATAGCTCCAGACAAAGCACTGAGCACACGGCAGTGTGTAGGAGAAGAAAAAAGTGTACTAAGGTTTCTCTGTCTCTTGCATGAGTCATCAAAACTTATGTAAATATGCCTTCTTGTAAGCTGTTTTTATCTTATTCATATAGAGGAATCAATAATAGTGCTTTTGTCTTTCCTGAGCAGCAGTGATGTAGGTATAGTATTTTGATAAGCAGCATTATGTGCGTCCACTATCCCCGTGGATCATGGAAGACAAGAGACCAACTAAAAGCAATTCCCCATGACTGTTACTTGGAAACTTAAACAAAATCCCAGACCCTCTAATCCAGGACGGTAATGCTATCTAATCTGTTTTTGAAAGACAGGTATGAGAGTCTGAGTAACATGTCAGTTGAAAATAATCTTCCTTTTTTTATTAACTTGTATGTATCTCTGCATGTGCTTCAGCAGGGAGTCGATGTGAAGGTTAAGAGGCTTCCTTAGCATAGTTACAGTTTTCCTGAAATTTGTCAGAACTGAGTTGTAGCTGGCCAGTGAGAATTGGCAAGAGTCAAAATATGGTCTGACACCAAGAAAAAGGATCTCGGATCGTGTAGGATCAAAGTCAGAAAAGTGCTGTGACAGGCTGCCAGCATGATTCACGTATTTTGGGAGCACTTATGCTTCATACCCTGTTCCCAAGTAGAAGACACGGCTCTTTCGGACATCTTTCAGCCTTGTGCAATCAGTCCATCTGCTTTAAAGATGAAAAAAAAAAAAAAAATAATGAGAGGGATACTAACAAATTGAAATTTCCTGGGGTTTTAGGAATGAACCTCTGTCTGCTGAAGTCAGAGGCAGCTTTGCCATTAACAAGGGTATTTAGTCACTGTGTAGTCTAACGGAGTGCAATTGCCTTAATAGGCTGGAGTTATCTAAAAGGGCATTCTGTAAATGTCAAATAAGGTTCGGCTGGGGTTCCTTGTGTGTTTTGTTGGGAGTAACTAGGTTTTGGACAAGAGGAAATCTATTTTAGAAATTTATCCATACATGGAGTACTTTGGAAATTCACCTAAAGGTAAATGAGTAACAGACCAAACATTCCTAGGTGTCCAGTGCTTGGATTTTGAGAGCTACAGTAGTCTTTTAAAGGGCTGGCTTCTCTGAAGAAAAGGGGACTTTTTATTGTAATGTATGTTAAGCTTTGGGGGTGGTTTGGGATTTGGGCTATCCCTTCAAGCACTGATATACCCCTATGCTACAAATTTTAAACCACCCAAGGAAAAACCTGAGGTCTTTGATGTTGTATGAAGATCCTTTAGTGCCACAGAGCTATCAGTGGCCACTGTAACAGTGAGCCTGACATCGGGCCTGTGAGGTTTATCCTGGCTGTCTCCTCTCTGATGTGTTTGCCTGATGTTTGAACTTTGTGTAAGTTGACTCGGGGATCCGAGATTTTCGGCTCTGGAGCCCAGGAGAGCAGAAAGGAGGCTTGTGGCTCCGGTGGCCTAACTGGCTTGTCCTTTGTCCAGGACAGTGCAAGTTATTTCCTTCCAAGCAAATATTTACTAAGTGCATGGGGGAGAGTTCGTATACAATTTGGTGGCATTACATCAATGCAAATTTATTCTGTTGTGTGTTTTAGAAGTTTAATTAACATGAGCTTTGCAATGTGTGCTGGAGAGTAAATAGCAGGTGCATCTTTATTTACTTTGCAGAAGACTAACACTTCTTTAGAAGATGTGAAAGCTTTTCCTAGTGTGTGCGACTCTATTCACCAGTACCCTGCAGGCCATTTCACAGTGCACAGACTTCTTAAATCCCCTGTAAGCCCAAATATCAGGCTTAGGGGAGACTTAAGTGCTGTATAAATCTTGTGGTGAGCCTTTGCACAGGGGGTGAGTTTCATCCTACCATCTGAATACCGTGCAAACAAGCAGGTAGACCTGAGGCCAAAGGAGATGATCGACTCCATCAGTTTGGCTGTTCTGCAGAGCCATTTATGGAAAACATATCAGATGCCCAGGCTGACGCTGTTTTGTGGATCTTATCATGTTAGCGATCAAAAATATCCAACATGAGCAGAATACCCACAACTGAACAGTTTTCATTTGGAAGGGCTTTGTGGCTGAGAACTTGGCTGTCCACTGAATTATAGATCTCAGCCGGCAGCATTTTCTAATAGGAGTCCTGATGTAACCTTTAGCAGAGAATCACAGATGGCAACCATGTGAGAAGGCTACTGTGCTTTTGATGCCGTCTGCATTGTAATCACCCCCATAAAAAAAGTGTCTTATCCTATCAGTGATACATGATCCTCTGATGTTTCATCCATAAAGTCTGGTTCTGGGTCTTGCAGACTATTTGCACATGAGGTTTCCATTGCGGAGTCCAAGCTTCAGGCTGATCAGAGATGAAAAGTCACTACCAGTGGTGGGAGCTCCAGTTAGAGATAAGAAATCAAGCCTTACTGGAGCCTTACACATTTAACTTTTAACCGTCAGAACAATGAGTCCTCATTAGCTTCCCTAGAATCACCTGCGTGCTCAGGGCCAGTCATAGGTGTATGTGTCTTCAGGGCTTGGGCTCAGGTGGAAAAGGAGAAAAGCCCTGCTCTGGGAGAGGTCCTTCCAACACGATCATACCCTGGCTCACAGGCAAGGTCTGCTCTCCCTAGACTGCGTCCCCCTGGCTACTGCAGATGTTCTCGTGCTTCCTCTGGTCCTTTTGGTGTAACATCTCACGTCTGGCATAGCAATGTCATTGTATGCCCTGTTTTCCAAGGAAAGCTTTCATTGTTTCATAAGCGGCTAAAATATGCACAGCCACTAATTTTGCTATTAACATAACATTTACAACAGGCTTAACAACAAGGACCAGATTTCTTGGTGATTAGCCCTGTTGGGCTGAACTGAACACGACAGTCAAACTTCTCTAACTTTTCTTGATACTTCTCCTGTTTGCGCATAACTAACCTTTTCCCCTCCTTCATTCCTATTCCTGTTCCTGTTTTGTTCTCCAAATATTGTTTAAGTGGTGTTTAATGCCAGTTAAATTCTATAGAAATGCTGCTGATTGCTGTTCGGTTCAAATTTGACAGCTCTGTTATTCTAAGGCATCAGGTTGCTAGATGGTCTTTTGACACCCTGATACAATTAATATTTTTCCAGGTTGTCGCTATAGAGAGGTAGAGTAAACGTATATTTTTTTTTTCTAAGGTTATGCAAGAATAGGCATAATATTTGTTAATTGTCCCTCATATCGCCATACATGTTTACTGTTCTGCTACTGTGAATAGGTTATTGCTGGCTTGTTTGTTTGTAGTCATCACTCAGGCTTCGATATAGAAATTGCAGTGGGTGATGTTTTTTCTCTGGACCTCTTTATAACTCCTCTTTCATCTGCCTCCTGATTTTTCTCTGCCTATTGAAATTTCATGCATTCTGGGGGGCTGGTAGCCCAGATGTTTTCATGACAATGGTGTCTTTATCACCAGGATTTCATAATTAGGCAATTATTTTTTTTACAATAGTCATTCCAAGATTTTTGTGTGATAAGCAGTTAGATATTATAATCTGCTAGAAATGCATTTTTGTGTAAGTATGGATTAGAATAGATTTTAATTTTACAATTTCAGAGATCTAAATTAGACATTGTAGTAAAGAAAAATGACTTTTTATGTCTATTAGCACATTTACTTTTGTTTTGTGCTTATGCCAGCTAGAGTGAAATACTTCCATATGTTTTTAATCCTAGGTTAAGTTAAAACTGCTAGTAAAAGAGATGGTGGAAAAATGGTTTATGATGATGCAAGAAAACGTAGCTAGAATTTTTAAGATATTGTGCCCTGTCCCCTCCTGCTCAGCAATAGGGAAGTCAAAGTGTCAACAGAAATAAAATCTTTGTCACTTTGAGGCAGCTGCAAGGTGGAATAACTTCAAGACATTTTGTTCTGATTATTTCAACCAGTTCTCTTTGCATTTCGTTGGAATGTTCGACCAGAAGTCATTTCATTTCCACCTCTTCCTATTTTGTGTGTGTATGTATGCTTTGCAGCAATTGCCTGCAAAAATGGGCATATTCCAGTAAAGAATCATTTCCCATCATTTCCCTAAAGAGCTCCCTCTGTAAGTTCTTTCACTCCGTCTTACTACTCTTATTTGTTTTCCCTGGTGTTCAGTAAAATGTTAAGCCTGAATTTAGTCTTTCAGTTTATCTTTTGCTTCTTAATGGCTAGTATTAAACCCTGATTTCTAAGGATGTTCACAGAGGCAGATACGGTTTCAAACTATTTGAGAAGGGCAACGAAGCTGGTGAGGGGTCTGGAGAACATGTCTTATGAGGAGCGGCTAGGGAATTAGGATTGTTTGGTCTGGAGAAGAGAAGGTTGAGGGGAGATCTTATTGCTCTCTACAACTACCTGAAAGGAGGTGGTAGTGAGACGGGAGCTGGTCTCTTCTCCCAAGTAACTAGCAACAGGACAAGAGGAAATGGGTTCAAGTTGCACCAGGGGAGGTTTAGGCTGGACATTAGGAAAAAATTTTTCACTGAAAGAGTTATCAGACATGGGAACAGGCTGCCCAGGGAGGTGGTTGAGTCACCATCCCTAGACGTGTTTAAAAGTCGTGTAGATGTGGTGCTTAGAGACACGGTTTAGTGGCAGACCTGGTAGAGTAGGGTCAATGGTTGGACTAGATGATCTTAAAGGTCTTTTCCAACCTAAATGATTCTATGATTCTATGAGTCTATTCTATGAAACAACACTGGATGAGTATAATTTTCTGTTTCTGTGCTTCTTGTGCTTCTTTTATTTCTAGTAGAAAACTGCCTGAAAACTTTACTCCTAGCCTCTGTTTATGTTTTGATGGGAAAACTCGCATCTGGCGTTAGGCAAACAAAATGCTGTGAAGATCTAGACAGTGTTCTGCTGAGCTGGGGTCCCATTAAGCTCCCTCTGGTCCTGCAATGCCAGCGCTGTGCTGAGATACCATGGCACTCATGGAAATCTTGCGACTATGGTTTCTTTTTGCTGGGCTTCTGGATAGTTTTCCACTCATGCCTTCTGCCGCGGTCTGCAAGGGCTGCTCGGTATCTCTCCACTAGCTCAAGTGAAATGTAGGCTACCGAAACACCCAGCAAGTCGTCTTGCTCCTTTCTGTTTTAGCATTGATCCAATGATCCAGCTCTCCTCCCTTGCTTCGTCAGGAGAGAGTAGCAGTAGTACAATTGGCTTTTTTTGTTTGCCCCTGGAAGTCCTGGGAATGTGACATGAAAATAGATGATCCACCATGCTGTCAGACAGATACTACAACTGTTTGTTGCCTGACCCATTGGGGACAGCAGGTGTTCAGTGTGGACTGTCCCTGGATGATGAGTGCCACAGGTTACCACTTTTCTTGTCTGCAGGCTACTGACACTATCCAGGTGCATTTCAACCAGTGATGCCATTTTTGTCATTAAAAAAATGAAGAGAAACTACAAATAAGATGCAAGAGAAAACTCCCCGGACCCCAGGAGTTGCCCTGGAGAATACGGCATATCCTTGAGAATACATCTTTTCCCGCCATATTTAGCAGTTCCCCAAGATCTTTTGTTAACCTGAACAGAGGTGGCAAAGTGTATGACTATGGGATCGGCTCAGCTGCTTCTCGGATTGAAGGAAAGCCCGAGACAAGGGAGAAATCTAGAGGAGCAAAGAGGGGAAGAGGAAGGCGGATGCCACCCCACAGCTAGTGAGTGTTGGTGGCTGTTGCCCTGTTGAAGGGAGAACAGGTATGGAGAGCTCTTGCAAGAGAGCAGCTGTTGCTGGTCACAGAGGTCCTCAAGTCTTCCCTGCCTCTGAAGTCTGAGCTATGTGGTCTCTGAATACAATACCAGGTCAGGATGAGGGAGTTGGAGTGAAAATAGCTAAAGCAGCACTATGGAGGTAAAACAGGTCTCTTTCGTGAAGTGTTCCCTTGGACAATTTCTTTACCCATGGCTGTCATGCTGATGGTGGCACTGGTGCTGTAGACAAAACTTGAGGTCGCTCTATGTGTCAGCATGATGGACTCCCAGGCCCAAACTCTGCCGCATGGAGCATGCATGTTCAGATGGTGGCTTTCAATGACTCGAGGTTAGAAACCACTCTCTGTATTCCTGCCTAACCTAAAATGATTTTTGTGGCCAGAATGAAGTAAATGATGACCACATCTGGTCTAACTCTCTCTAGCCAGACCCACTATTTGCCTCTAAGAAGTTAAGTAAGAGGTGACGTCATAGTCTGAGCTAGGGGTGGCTTTCATGTTACGTGGTGCTCAAAAAGTAGGTTACTGGGTCAGGAACAGCAAGTTCTGAGTGTTTGCCAGCTCGGCCTTTTTTTTTTTTTTCCCCCACAATGTTTATACTGCTGTGACCTGCCACGCTAAAATGAGTCTAAAATGAATGCAAGCAGTGCTTTAAAACAGCAAGAGGTGTTTGAACTTGTCCTTCTGTACTTGCATCAGATTAGCGGTTTGCAGGATGCTTGCTTTATGGTGGCTTCCTTTCTTTGAAACGAAAAGTAAAGGTAATTGGAATCCAGTCGCTAGAAAAAAAAGACTGTCCTCCTTAAATGATTAGCTTGAAGTCAAAAAACTTTCTAAATTCACTGGAGAGTGCAGAGACATGGGGTCACTCAGAATTCAGTACTGGAAGGATTTGCTCCCAGATCCAGCGATATGTTAAAGAAGATCCCTTGGGACATCTGCAAAATTTGAATCTAGCTCAGAACAGTGAATTTTGGAATAAAGGAGTTTTGATTCAGGCTCTGATCTGTTTGAAACACCCCCCCAGCTGCTTGCACTGCTTTGTCCAAAACTGGTTCCTCCCCCGGCAGGCGTTCTGTCCTTCTAAGCCTCCACAAAGCCAGAGCTCATGACCATGCTGCCGGCCGTGCGGATGGAGGGCAGCTGCCGAAGGGATCGGATCCCCAAAGGAGAGCAAGGTGCCAGGCTGAGAGTGGGAAACCTGGCGGGGAACACAAGGAACGCAACTGCAGCCGCCTTCCCAGCGAGAGGAAAGAGGCAGGAGGATTACAGTTGGACTTGATGATCTTAAAGGTCTTTTCCAACCTAAATGCGTCTATGATTGCGGAGGCGAAGCTGACTCATGCTGCACGTGGGTTTGTACCTGTCCCAAGCATCGAGCCCCACCGTCCCTCATGTGCTGGGTGATGGCAGTCCGGGAGCAGACCGCTTGTCCCAGTGCTGCCGCAGGCTCCATCGCTCCACGAGGGGAGCACGAAGGCAGTGGCGACGGCTGCTTCATCCGCAGGGCTGGCACAAGCCCTTTCTGGTCCTGATCACTCCAGGGATCGCATCCAGCTGCCGTTAGCACCAGTGGCACACAGTTGGACTGCCCCAGCCTTGCAGCCGGGCATATAATGTTATATCCGAAGGGAAATTCCTTTGGTGCTGGAGGCAAGCTTTCCTCTTGATCAGTGCCTTTGTGCCCAGATTTCTACAGCCTGATACTGCAGCCCTCCTCCCTCTGGTTAAGCGCAACGAGTTGGGTACACAAGGGATGGGTGGCCTGGCTTCAAATATTTGAATAATCTCACCAATAAAAATCTTACTCGAAGCAAAGCCTCAGAATACGTTCAGTGGCTTGCTGCCAAAGCTGACTTAAGAGGAAACTATGTGGGCCATTCAGCCAAGTGATTCATCGAGTTTTCAGTGCTTCCGAAAACTCATCTAAAAGAAAGTAAAGAGAAAAAAAGAAGAAAGAAAAAAAAAAAAAAAA
>VFFE01007079.1:2013543-2039777 GCA_008921705.1 Burhinus oedicnemus
GAACTGAATAAGTGGCAAACCCAGAGGGTGAATAAGATAAGCTCATCAACTAGGCACACTTAACTTTCTTTCCAGCAATTAAGATGAGGTTTGTACCTCCCTGTCAGTTCTGCCGTTTAATAATACCGGGTAGTCATGTAGCTTTTATATTAATAGCAGACGGTGAAGGCACTTATCCCAGCTCTGAAATACAGAGCCCATTATAATGGGATTGAAGGTATTTAATATCCATTGTTGTATTTTCTACTTGTATTGAAAAATGGCCAGCTTCGTTATACGGGGCAAATTCAAAATAGTTCTGCTGAAGTCACAAAGGCCAAATTTACACCGTCACAAACATGAAATCTATCTCTCTCCAAAGTGTTCTCGGAAAGCTGACTCGAGTTTCTTGTTTCTAGATGAGTTTGCTTACATTAATTCAGAAGAAAAGTTTTACATACACAGAGAAAGAGAGAGAGGGAAGGAGAGTTCCTCTTTCCTAGCCTGTAGCCCCAGGAGGCTGGGCCCCGAGCCAGGCACAGCCCGTGGTGGATGGGGTGGGTCGGGATGCAGGCACGCGGGGACTGGACCCTGGTGTGGTCTGAGATCACGATGCAGGTCCCAGTGCAGGGTTGATCAGTCCCTCTATGCCGCTCATCTGTTCATCCACGCCAGCGCGATGTGCTGCCCACTGCTGCCATCTCCAGCACTGCAAAGAGTTTTTATGAGAAACTGGTCGTGTTTTAGCCACTACCTGGTCCTCTGGCCACTGCTGGGCTGCTCAGGCTCGGTCCCTTCTTCCATTCACCCTGGACCTCGCCTCGGCTGGTGTGGCCCAGTCTCTCTGTCAGTTTGAACTCTGCTTGTACTCTTTCTCCTCTGAGCATAGAGATCCGTGTTATGGCACATCCTCTTGAACAGCTTCAACCAAGTGTGAAGGGAGGCGCGGCGCTGACCCGCAGTGCTGCAGTGCCGAGGGATTCCCGGCAGCAGAGGTGACCCTGCAGGTTCCCATACAGTTGGGTTTGCATCAAGGTTCAATTTACCCTTTCATTGAGCATTAGGGTCCATCTGCAGCTCGGGGATGCTGACTGCATGTAATCTAGTCTTGCCTGGGACATGATGAACTTCTGTCCTCAACTGGTTTGTAACTGGTGACTGAGATCTATACTCCTTTCTGGCCAGTTTGCGGGAGATGATTGTTTTTCCACATAGTGACTGGCTTACAGGCCCCCTTGTTCAGTTTTTATTTCAGTGCTGAAGGTTTCACATCAGTCCCTGGTTACAAGAATGACGGTCATCATGCTCAGGGCCATGTTTTCCCTTCTGCCCTGCCACAGACACAGGCGATCCAGCCCCAGGGGTATACTGATTCCACAAAGTACCTGCTCCTCCCATTCCCTGTCCTGCCATCAGCCCCTCTGTGCAAGAGCAGGACAGGGGTTACTGGGTGGAGGGGGTCAGCAGGAGGGACCGGAGCCATCAGGCATGGAGGGATCTTCCTCTGAACCTCTCAGCATGAGATTTAACCCTGAGCCCAGCAGCGACAACTCCAGTCCTTACAGCTCTCTCACTGCTGGAAGAAAGCAGGGTCGTGGTTGCAACTGGGTGGGCTGGGAGCAGATGCTGGCAGAGAGTTCAGGTGTCCCTCCAAAGGCTGGCTGCCTGCTGTGGGCACAATGCCGCTCATCCAGCCCTCAGCTGGATTAACCGTCAAAAATAATAACAACAGAAGAGGCTTCTGAAGTCTCATTAGCCACAGTCCCAAGGGGGCTGGCGGTGGTGCAGTGATGCTCAGGAATGGCTTTAGCTCCCTTCTACGGCTCTATGGGATATTTGGGTGGGTTTTTACGATCAGCAGCTGAGAAAGAGCTGCGGCATCTGGCTTTGCGCTTCTTCCATCTTCATGGTTGCAGCTAATAGCCACTCCTGTCCCTGTATAGCTCACTGAGAATTTGATTAACAGATGACATATTTTGCTGCCAGGCCATCAGAGGGAAAGGAAGATATTGCCAGTGTTCTTGCTTGTTGTCTCTGCGGCAGTGAAGATAATATCTGGGCCATGCTAAAGCCCACACGCTGCTTACTTCTTTTTACCCACCTGCTTTAAGACCTGCCTGTGCTCCAAAAAGACAGCCCAGGGGAGGGAGAGAAGGCACGAATTGTCCTTCTGCCTGCTCAAGCCCAGGCAAGAGCCTTGTCCTCTGGTGAGGGATACTCGGGTGATGCAAAGGTGCTGCTTCCAGTAGTCTGTATGCAAACTGTATTGAAAGTTACTGGGCTTAAAAGTCCATCAAGAATATTTCAGTTCTCTCCTCGCTTTGTTATTTATCTTCATAATTTATGTGAGGTAAACATAGAGAATTGTGGTTAGAAAGATACCTTTAAATACCAAAAACCAGAAGAAATGAGCGTAACCTAAGAAGGAAAGACCACAGCACAGCTGGGGCTGAATCTTGCCATCTTTTCCTTTCCCAGTTGCATTTCTAAGTCCCAGCAAAAATATCGGGCGATTCATTAGTCAGATTGCTTCTCCTTTTCAAGGAAGGCGATGCAGGAAAGTAAGATGTTCCTTCCTTTTCCAAATTATAGAAGCAAAAAATGCTGTCTTTGTGGAAGCTGACTAATAAAGTTTTGTAAGGCTGCTACCGCAAATACTGCTTGAAAAGAGACTCCAAGCCTCGGCCATATATATATGTATATTTTAAGTTCATTACAATTTGAATACGCAGCAGAACAGGTGCAATACGCATTTCAAAATAAAATGCACCATCAAAGAACAATCCCCTGCTCACTGTGGAGGGGCTGTGAAGATAACGAAGTAAACCCACTCGCAATTGTTCTTTTGCAGCAAGTGCTGGTACTTTTGTAAGCCACTCACAAGCCTGTTAAATAACTGGGCATCTTTTAAGCTCGGGCACCCTGGAGTGTAGGAGGCGAATAATTCTCAGGGGGGATTTAACACAGTTATGTAAAATAATCTGAAGCCATTCTGGTTGCTCCAGAAAGATTATAATTAAGCGAGGTTGTTTTGTTAATGTCTGCTATCATCAGTTGATTTTTCTTTGTAACAAAACAAAACAAAAGTCTTGTTCTCATTTGTTTGAGAAGCAGTTTCTGTTCCTCTTGCGAAGAGGAAGGGGGTTCGGACATGCTGCTGAACGTGCTGCTGCCGGTCTGGATATTTATGACACAGAATGTCTTTTGAATAGTGATTTTTAACATCTGATTAATCTTCCATTCTGTTTGAGTAGAGAAGCACCATCATGCTGGGCTGGGTACAAAAGGCGCTCGGTACTCGCTGACCAGCAGTCACCCTGCGCAAAGGCTTTCCAGCAAAATCCCTTGTGTCGGTGTTCAGCCTTGCCGGTTGGGACGTTGGCAATTGCTTAGCTTAAAGTTGGGGAACTGGATTTTTCTCCACAGGAGCCCGTGACAAGCAGATTTTAAAGCAACCCTTCAGCGTCCTAACACATATCTAGGATGCGCATAGAGCGTGACCCGTGCACACGCTGTGCCCCTGCGCTGGCCGTGGCAGCGCTGGCCAACAGGCGATGGGGTACGGATGGGACCTCTGGACCGAGCTGGACCTTCTGTACTTTGTTATCTTCTGGTTTAACCCATTTCTCTCCTCTCCCTCCCCGCCACGTGTCCTCTGCTCCCTTGTTCACCGCTGCCCTCCATGTGGCAAGTTTTCTTATATGCTGGATAAAATAGTGTTCATATTACCCTGGCTCTGTCATGGGTTAAAGAGAAAAACCCATTGCTGTGCCAGCTGGCTGTGGTGGGGGTTTGGCTATCTGTGCCATTGCATTAGCTGCCACCCATGCTACACATCTGCGGACCTCAGAAGGAAACCCTCAGCTTAGGTTTGGTGAGCTCCTAGTGAAGGCCCATCAGCCACCGTGCTGCTGATGGTCTCCCACAGCCGCGTGGTCAAGTCACAATGGCAGGAGTGGAGGGAGCATTGTGGAATGTATTAACCGGTACCCAGTTTTTTTATGAGAAGCGTGATATTCAGCAGGCCTGAATATCAGTGGTGCAGCCATTTTTTATTGCACTGTAACTAAAGCAGAACTTCTCGCAGATGACTGTGTTTAGGGTCATTTGGACGCCCTGCGATATGTTCACATATTTTCCACTGCTGAATGAAAAGGAGAAAACGAGTATGATACTTGTTGTAGGTGTCTGCTTTGCTTGTGGATGGTCTAGATTTCTGCATAGCTGCTTCTCTGTTACATGGGGCTTTCAGGTTTCGCTATTGATTAGAGTCGTCATTTTTCTAATTAAAAGAATTCCCAAGTCTAACTATTGACTTGGGCATTAAATGTGCCGGGTTATTAAAGATAAGAGGCTTTAGTCAGAAAATACGTTACCCTCTCTCACAAAAGAGGTCAGTGTAACTCGAGTAAAAAAAAGTGTCCTAAAAATGAGAAAACAAGCGAAGGAAGCGAGAAAGTAGGAGCCAGGCAAATGCTGCTTATGTAATGACAGCAAAGCAAGTAGGACAGGGGAGAGACCCGGGCAGTCGTGCTCGGCTGTCGCCTGCCCGCTTCTCAGGGGAAAGTATGACTGCACGTGTGATTCGTGTTCCTGCTCTACGGGGGGCCGATTTCACTCAGCAGAGGCTGTATCGTTAAAAAGAGAGCAAACGTACTTGCCCATCATGAAGTGGCAACAGTGGTAGAAGTGTCTCCTGTTGGATGAACTTTCACAGGGCTTCAGTGTACCGCTGGTTGTGGTAGGTCAAAGGGGGTTTTGAAGGCACAGTTCAACCCCTTCTTTAAAATATTCCTTCTCAGCTCTTGACACGTCCCCCCAGAATATTACAACAGCGCAACCATTTCTGTTAGGGAAAAGAGAATTGCCTGCAGCGTGATTGAGGTCACCCGGCAGCCACCCGTGTCTTGCCCAACAAGCTGCTTGTCCATGCAAGAGATGGGCCCTTCCATGCAGTCCTCATCGGAGAGTTGGAGCTGCAGTCTTTGAAGCAGCCTCTCTCCCTCCACTGTTTCTAGAAACGAGCCTACACAATTAGCTGGGAGTGAGCACTGAGGTCTTAAATAACCGAAGTCGGGTGAGATGAATCCTTCCCCGGGGAACCTGAATTCCTTAAGGTAATGCATAATTACCCGTGTTGGAAGTTGTTCACACCTCTGGGCATAGGTCTTGTAGGTGGTTCTCAATGTGTAGTGGTAGTTACAGGATTTGCAACATTTTATTTGTATACTCACATCCATCACCTGGGGATGTGAAATTCCTGTGTCAGTAGACAGGTATGCTGCTGGGCAAACAGAAATGAATGGACATCACCTATGGAGATATAAACAGCCAGCCTTGGCACTGCTGGTGTAATTTGTAGCTCTGCTTGGTCTCAGGGCACATGGAGGCACTGGGCTCCGTTGGTGCTCAACAGACACAGAATAGAACAGCAGTCAGGACCCGCAGGAGCGTCGAGCCTAAGACGATGCGGGGGGCGGTGGGTGGATCCAGCGAGCGATGGGAGAAACACAGGATAACCAGGAAGTTTAGCCAGGGTGGCTCCAAAGGGCCATCAAAGCCTTTGTGGTACAACCTGCTTCTGAAATATGGTCTTTCACAGTTGATGGCAGGATTGCTAACAGTAAGATTTTAATAAACATGCACAGAGACCCTTACGTGGAAGAAGCAAATGTGTCTTTGGACCTGCTCTCTTCACTTCATTAACTGCTCTTTTTTTTTTTTTTCCATTCTTCACCTCAATTTTTTCAATTTTTCCTATGCTTTTAGAGAGCTTTTCCTTACATCAGATGACTTTTTCCCCTTCCTTGTATGAATTTTACCCTTGTCTCCAGTTCTGAAGTATTTATAGCTCAATGGCACACATAACCATTGGGCATACAGTAATTTCTCTTTGAATACTTTCCATATCTCTCCTGTGTGCTTTTCCACCCACACGTGTTCCATTGCCTTATCCCAAAGGATGTCTTTATTCCTCCTTTATACTTTTGGTTTCTCTATTGTTTTTTTCATGCCTTTCTTCTTGATGGGTTGGGTGTTTTTGCAAATCACACAGCTTGAAAAAATTTTCCCTTCAGACTCTTTCATTGAATCAAATTCTATTCATCTGATATGCACACAGACTGAAATTCAATCCTGAGTAAAAGAGTGACTTACCTGCTGTGGGCAACCTATTTTTAAAGAATTTTTGGGACAAAGCCCTCAGATTGGCCTCTACAGAGGAATTAACTTCTCTGACAAAAGAGTCCCACTGGCCACAGCACAGCCGTGACCTCTAGGGTTGTAATTGTATCTAGATACTTCTGTTGTTGGCATTTTCTTTCCTGTGGTATTTTTGTAGCAAAGCAGAAAACTTAAATTCTTTATGTTTTGGGGTTTGGTTTTTTTTTCAAATATTGACATAGTTTTTCTGATGAAAAAGTACGAATAATGGTGATTCAAATTCTGCAGTTATTTTCTTCCTGGTTTTATTTAGCCCTGTAAGGTAATACAAAGGGAATAGCTACCTATGGCAAGCACGTAGCTTTCATTTCAGTATGGACTAATAGAGAGTCATGCTTGAAAGGACAAAGATGGGAAGGTTTGAAAGCAATGACTCTGAACAAGACTTTAAGAGTCACGGTTAAATAGCCACAATACTGTAGTTAGAAGGAATACGATCAGGGATATTAAGTTATATTACTTCTGTTATTTGGTGCTCATGGCAATACTGACGCAAGCTTTCCTTTAATTCAAAAAGTATGATGAAAAGCTGCAGAGTGGCTGGAAAATGCGTATGTTGGTGAAGGACTCCAGGACTTCCATCATGTTGGCTTAACAAAGAGCTGACTTGACTGCAGCCTAGAAGGAGCTAATATTCTCAAGAAGGAATATTTATTAGTAGGGGGTTCTCCTATTTAGCAGATAAAGGCATAACGAGAATCAATGGCTAGAGGATGAAGTTAGGAGAATTCCCAAATCGGTTCAATTTGCACGGATCATTGTGGTTCATCAAGGGTCGGGACAGATCCTCATGTGCAGGGCAGTTCCAAGCACAGACAGACTGACTTTCTAAAATGCCGGTGGCTAGCTCGAAGATGCACCGAGCCACGGACACTGGCAGCACTACCTCTTGTACCTCCTTGTAAAGCCAGCACAGAATGGCCAGCGGTCACGTGCCGCACTAATCGGTGGCGTACCACTGGTCTAACACTCTTTGTGTGGTTGAGCACTAGTTCAGGCAGGAGTTAATCCAGACATCGTATGTGCCGCATTAAGGCCCAGAGCCCTGATGAGATGGCCAAGGTAGATTTAGGTTATAGGAGCAATATTAGCCTTTATAAATGCCGCAAAGAAATATAACACTCTTTGGCCTGATTTTCCAGAGATGAAAGAGCGCCAGGGATGAGTTGAAATTTGCTTAGCATTTCTGAAAATCAAGCCATAACTAATTAACCCCTGCACGCCTATGTGCTTAATTATTTTTTCCACTTCATTTAAGCGAGGAAAAGAGAAACTTTAGGCTTCTCAAAACTTTGCAGCAAGTTTGTGGCATGATCAGAACTCGAAAGATCCTGAATAATCTCCCCATCACTACTTCTTTCCCCCTTCTAATTAACTCAGCTTTCACTATCATCAATGCAATCTATTATACAACATAGACCACTTAAACTACAGGACCACACCCCAGGAATACACCCGACGGCATTCCCGTGCAGAGCTGCGATAAGCCAGCCTGGAGCACATCCTGCCTTTAACTACACTGAAGAGGTCTTGGTGATTTGGTGTCCTACATCAGTATTAGGGAGCTTGGGCATTGAATAGCTATAAATCAAGAGCTTTGCGGCTCTCACAACAAGCCCAGTGGGAGGCTGACTTTCACAAAGAGCTTAATTAAAGAGTGCTTATTGTCAGCTCACCCCTGTAGCCCATTAGAGCTCCCCAGAGACTTCTGTTCTCCAGCATCACTGTGAAAAGTGGGACAGCCCTTGCTTCTTCGAAAGCTCTGTGTTCATAATCACTTCCTCACATGTCAATACGGTCCTGGTGATCTTATAGCCATGTTGCAATTAGCTGGTGATAGGTGTGAACGGGGCATATCTGAATAACTGTTTATGCAGATCCTAGATGATTATTCAACACAGTCATAATTTTCCTCGTAGCTAATACTTTCTCTGGCTGTATCTCAGTGTGCTTGGAAAAGCAAGATTCACGTGTGACATTTTTTGGAAATGTCTATTTTCTTTGCTCAGAAGTGAGTCTGTCCCTGCCCGCTGATGAATGCAGCCCCTTGTGATTTACAGCGAGTGAGAGGAACCCAGGTTCCCGTGTCGCGGAGGCCCTTCAAAACGTTACTCGCTTTTGGCTCAAAATCCGTGTCACGGTAGAGTTGCGCTGCGGTGTAGTTAAATAAATTATTCAGACCATAACCTCTGCTGGTTGGTAGAACCAGCTTAAGTTTTTTGTGTGCGTAGGGCTGGTGTACTTGGGCCCTCATTAGTCTCATCCTTCTTGAACGAGGGATTTGTGTGTGCTTTAATATCGATAAACAGCAGCCGTCAGACATCGGGCTGCACAGTTAGAGGCGCTGGTGGGAAGAGAGCAGTGATGTTTTAGGCCTGTACCTGCGCCGTCCGTTTGTGGTATTGTCACTTACAGCTGTGGGACGGAGAGGGTGGTGTTGTCATTTGGGTTTGACTCGCACCGCTCGCGGTGCACGGCCACTTGCAGTGCTGGTCCCAGGCTTGTCCCACCCACTCCCTGAGCCACGCAGAAGCTATCATGCACAGTCATTACCCACGGGTGCCCCCGGAGTGCTGAGAGGGAGTTTTTTAATTTGATTCAGAATGGACACTTCTCCACGTTGCACAGGCACAAATGGCCACCTCCCTTTACGCTGGGCTTGGGCGGTGTTGCAGCGGGGCACGTTCTACTGCTCTGCCAGGGGATTGCACAACTTCTGGCTCTGCTGGCTAACCCACATCTCAAAGCAGCTGAGAGGACTCACTGATTCAGGTTTGTCCATTACTAAATATTATTTCCCAATGCATTTATGGAGCCATCCCACCTCCAAATTCCCACCCAGAGAAGTCAGAGGTGTTTGGAGGCTTCGAAAGAAATTTTGGGCAGCAAAAATGAGAGTCTAGAAGTTGTCTTTATTTTGCATTTTCTTCTTACAACTTTCTCATCCCTCATGATTGCAGCCATGAATCAATCTAGTATTAATTTTAGTTAAACTCTGGCCAACTAAATGTGCCAAGAAGATTAAGGAGCAAAGTGTAGGCTGTCATCCTGCCAGTGGCCATTCCCGGTGCAAAACTGACCTTAACAGAGCATCTGATAGAAAGGAACCTGTTTGCAGTGATACCGCAAGGGAAAGACTCCTCTGGCTTGCGTTCTTCACTATTACAGCAGTGTTTATGAACATCCTATGGGTACTTGTGTCCTTCACTGTATGGTTAGCAATCCATAGATTGCTTTAATCGTATGCATCGTCGTTGTCTTCCTGACGTCCACTTTCCCACCCAGGGAAGTAAGTGTTTGCAGGATCCTCATGGAGGAGGAGTTTGTCCTAGAGACAAAGTGGTCCTGGAAGGGAAGTTCTGCCTGTCAGCAAGTTATATATTGTAATATGTAAAGCTCGCAGTCACTTGCTTACACCTCACGGCTCACGTGGTGGTTTGCCCAGAGTCCCCCACCCTGATGTTTCACTGTGATGTCTTCCGTGCAGATAGGGATCTGTCCAAACTCAAATTCTTCGCTGGCCTTTTGGCACAGGTGAAGAAACGGTGCAAACCCCACCACGCCCACACTCGGTCACTGGATGAAAACTCT
Organism: Burhinus oedicnemus; assembly: GCA_008921705.1. Taxonomy (NCBI): domain Eukaryota; kingdom Metazoa; phylum Chordata; class Aves; order Charadriiformes; family Burhinidae; genus Burhinus; species Burhinus oedicnemus. The sequence continues at coordinate 2,023,336 of VFFE01007079.1, forward strand.
CCTCTGGCTGCAGCCCATGCAGCGGGCAGGCCAGAGGGAGCAGAGTGACCGCAGAGCACGCTGCGTGGTGCCTGCGCGCCGTGCCTTGAACGCCTGCAAAATCAGGTGGCTTTCTGACATGAAGCAAACCGGTTGCTTCCCTGCCACTCCACGTACAGCAAATGCTGTGCCACAGTCTCTGACAGCCTTAGGTGTCAGCAGCCACGTGCCGGGTTTGGGAACCAGCTCAGGGGATGGAGCGAGGGAAGTGCCACCCCTGGCCAGGGACACCTGCCTGTGGCAGAGTCAGTCCCCGAGCCGGGCAGCTCAGGGAGGCAGGATTTCCCCACCCAGCGAAATCATTTTCCCTAGTGGAGCCAGGGAGCAGGCTTGACTTATCGGGCACGTGGAGATGGACGTCCCCGGAGACCTGGCAAAGGGAAAGAAAATGTGGCTCCAGTCCTCTTGGTGTGAAAGGGACCTGGTTTTGTGGAGGAGGTGGGCTCCTGGTTTTGGAGAAGGGATGTTAAGCAGCAGAAGTTCCTGGGATGGCTCTGGTGGAGTATCCCACAGGATGGTGCCCAGTGACTGAAGAGCAACTTTGGAGCAACACATGTAATGAGTGATGAAAATATAATTGCCAGCTTATTTGGGCATAATAGTATATTTAGAGAAACAGCCGGGCAAACCAAACCAGCCCATTTTATCAGGCCAAACCTCACCCTATTCCTCTGTCACCAGAGGATGTTCCCCTGATCCAGCTGATTTTTCAAATGTCCCAGGATGCTTTTTCTCTGCCAGTGCCAACAGTTCTGGTTTGCCATAGCGCTGCCTCCTCTGTTGTGTATTTGGGCTATTATGGCCCAAGGAAGGGAGCCAAGGCCCCGTGTAGGGTCACATATGAAAATTATTGCTGCGGGGAACCAGTATAATTTTTTTTCCAGTGTCTTTATCTAAAATTGCACTTTGTTGGTGATGAAAATGCATTTAATAGGAAAACCAGAAGCATTACCAAATGGGTGTGGAACACAGCAAAGCCCGTGCAGAAAGTGAAGAGCAAAGTAAGGCACACTCATAGTTGCTGTGAGGCTGACCCAAACAAGTACAGCTCAAAATCCAAACTATTCCAGCAGCTCAACTTTTCTTATTCAGAGACTACGCTCTTCCAAGCCCGGAATGCAAAAGTAGCTTTCTTTTGTTCGCCAGAATAGTTGTGGCAGCGGAGGCTGCATCTTCCTTTATTTTTGAGCCTTTATTACAAGTGGATGACTGTGTTCCATAGATGCTGAACTCCAGAATTGATGTGGACTAGTGCTGTGTGCTTGATTGCCCTCCTGACCGATATATTTTGTGAATGTTATTGTTGAGTGTGTTACTCATAGGTATGGGTGTGCCACATCTGGAGCTATTATCAGTAGAAGAAAAGCCTACTTGTGCTGCTGGGTTAGATAAAATGGAAAGAGCTTGAAACACATAGGGCAGTAGCACTGCCATTATCTTTTTAGCTTTATGCTTGTGCGAAGTTGAGATTTAAGATTGCACTTACATCAAAGGGCTGCAGGTATGAATTGAGGATACTGGGTTGAACTTCAGTTGAAGAATGTTTAAGTTACTGAATTTCTACCTGAAAAGCATCTAATAAAATAAATGAATGTAACTATGCATTCCTTGCAAAGTCTGAACTGTTTAAAAAAACCCAGTCATTTAGCTCAATTTGGTAACTGTGTTAATAATGGAAGCCTAAATGCAGTGGGGCTTTTTTCTTTTTAACTAAACTTAACTTGTTTTTTATCCAGCTGCAACTGGCATATGACAGCAATAATATAAAATAATAGTAATATCCTTGATAAGTGTCACAGGCCTTCTAGATTTTAATACAATTCATGTTAAAAGCCTTTTCTCTGTCCTGCATCTATGGGAGAAGAAATCACGTAATTTCTAATAATTCTAGACTAGAGACAGAAGTTCTTATTTCCAGTGAACTCCAAAAGAAGAATTTTATTAGGGACAATGATGACTCTTAGAAATAGTAGCTCTCATCTTCACAATATTTATCAGTGTTAATAAGGGCTTCCCCAAACAAGAATAGCTAAATAGCTATTATAATATAAATTTTAATGGTGTGTTGAATTCTGAATACTTTTGCAATGAAAGTGCTGTGTTCAGTGTTCTAGTTACATTGTGGAGGTATTTTCTACATACTGATTTCAGGATTGGGTCTATTAGTTTTGTTCTGGAATGGAGTGGATCAAATCACTGGAAAATGCCCACTCTGTTCTGAATATATGATATTTACTCTTCTAGTATCTGCTGTACTTTGTCGCTGTTCATCTGATGCATTTAGGTCTCAACTCGTCCTTACAGAGAAGGACAATGACAGGCTGCTTAAGACTGCCTACATTAGCCTTCTCAGTCTAGGCTGATTGTGTCCCAAATTGAAGGGTATTGATTAATTTTGACAGTGCCTGAAATATGTTCCTGCATTAGCAATGAACTACATGCTTGGCAAGCTCGTAGTGCTGTAGCAACATCTAGAAGTCCGTTTTTTAAGGGTAAAGAGTGAGAGCAAAACTCCATTTGGCGTAGTGGTAACAACAGGTAATAGTAGTGTGGTACCTGGGGAAGGATGTAAGAGACCGATGGGCACGCACCAATGGCCCGGCAGCACTGAAGGCAATGCGCTGCGCCCAGTGTGTCTGCTGGCCTGAGCCGCAGGAGTCTCTCCCCTCTCTCCTTAGGATGGGTCTTCTAAAATGTCCAGAGCGCTCTCTATTGCATGCAATCATAGAATCATAGAATCGTGTAGGTTGGAAAAGACCTTTAAGATCATTTAGTCCAACCATTGACCCTACTCTACCAGGTCTGCCACTAAACCACATCTCTAAGTACCACATCTACACAACTTTTAAACATATCTAGGGATGGTGACTCAACCACCTTCCTGGGCAGCTTGTTCCCATGTTTGATAACTCTTTCAGTGAAAAATTTTTTCCTAATGTCCAGCCTAAACCTCCCCTGGCGCAACTTGAACCCGTTTCCTTTTGTCCTATTGCTGGTTACTTGGGAGAAGAGACCAGCTCTCATCTCACTACAACCTCCTTTCAGGTACTGTAGAGAGCAATAAGGTCTCCCCTCAGCCTTCTCTTCTCCAGACTAAACAATCCCAATTCCTTCAGCTGCTCCTCATAAGACATGTTCTCCAGAACATTTTACACCCTTGCGTAGTTCCCTCAGACGAAACAATCAGCCCTCTGAAGTTGTATGTATCACCTTTCACTGCAAACCGGCAGATTTCCACCTGATAAACTGACTGAACAGGTTTATAACTCCTTGGCTTTACCTGTTCCTTTTCTCCAAAAAAGACTAAAAATTGAAAGCCCTGCTCCATTAGTTGACCGTCAAATGCGAAATGAAGACCTAAGGGCCTGAGTATACTAAAGGTCACAGAACCGTAGAATCACAGAATGGTACAGGTTGGAAGGGACCTTCGGAGATCATCTATGCCACAGTACTTCTTCTTATCGATGCACACCCCAGGCTACTCCTTCATCTCCACTTTAACCAGATATCTATAATAGTAAGTAGGATAAAATTTTCCTTCTTATTTACTAAAACAATGCTGGCAAGAAAACTGTATTTTGCACAATCACTTCTCAGTCTAAAACACTTCTAGGCTAAATATATTCTTCTAAGATATATGCTTTGGGCATCTGTTTTCACGCTGCATTCTCTCTGCAAGCAGCACAGCAGATGCCTTTCTTTGCCATCACTGTGTGCAGCGTGGGTAGATCTGAGAAGAGAATTCTGCCTGAAGATTTCTGTTGTCTTTTTGTTCAGTGGAATGATATGGCTCTAATTTCTCCCATTTGTACATGGCACACAAAACGCAGGAATCTTGATTATACCTTCCAGGCTATTCTAAGAATACAACTCGGGCCCTGCAGCCCCAAAAATTTAAATCCACTGCAGGGTAGCCTAAAAGAGTGTGCTTCTTCACAGCACACAGTTGTCACCCCTACACTCATTAGAGAAGAGAATTGATATTCACAAAGGCTTAGTTCCCTTTAAAATTTTGCCCATTATGTGTTTTATGAGGACACAGGAGCAAATGTCCCTTCTATTACCATTCTGAGAGGATTTTCAGAAAATGCAAGTAAGTTCTCTCCCCACCAGACTTTGTGAAGGCAGTGATGCCTCTCCACTCCCTCTGGGAAGTGTAAGCAATACCAGTTTTGTAATCAAAAAATACCGCCTGGTTGTTCAAGTGTCAGACTTATGCAAAGTTTAACGTCTCACCTTTACAGGTCAACAGTGCATATTATTCCAAAAAGCTCTCCACGGCAACTCTTTTCAGTCTTAGAGGCCGTGCTCACACTGGCCGTCATGAGGAGGCGGTGAGCCCCACCCGAGCACTTTTGCTCTGTCAAAAATTCAGTACTCGTTTCTAGTGTTGCATCTGGGCTCTTGCTGTTAGATCAATCAAAACGCTAATTTGCTTACAGTCCTCTGAACGAGGAAAGGTCACAATACAGAGCCATTGAGTCCCTTTGAAGATGCGAGCAGCGGAAAGGCTATAGAAAGGAGAAAATGATTCTTCCAAGGATGACAAATAAGCATTATCTTGGATGCCTCGGCTCTGCCAGTCAGCCTCAGGATGAAGAGTCCATCCTGTGGATATCCACTTTTCCAGCACCCAGTACACAGGATGCAAATGCTTTTGCCTCTTATTTTCATTTGTTGTGCAATCCCTCCATGCTGCAGCTTTTGTGTACAGGCGAAGCTATGCATTCAAACCGCTGCTTCGACCATCACTCCTGGTGCAGATGTAGGCATGAGGGTGGCCTGGACATTTGAAGTCCACTCTCAAGATGACTTGGCATAGGAAAGACCCATGTTCAAAAGAGTGGGCTTCACCTTCTGATCCAGAAAAGCAGCCCCAAAAAAAGGCAAGCAGACCATCCTTGGTTGTTCTTACAATTGACGGGACATCAGCCGGTCCATTAAGGTCTCTGGGTCCGAAAACCTGAACAACGAAAAGCAAACTATCCTCACAGAGAAGTTCTCCCAGCTCCCTCACTTCCCCAGCCTGTCAGCACAACCTTAGACTTATCTGGGTTGGGTCACAGCCAGCTTGCCCTCATTCAGGCCCTGATCCTGGCAAGACAGTGGGTAAGCCGATCAACCCCTCCAGCCAGCTCCAGCAGCCAAGACCTGAAATAGAAACGCACAGAGAGTGTTGGCCATGCACTGGAAGATCTCCAGTGTCCTCATGGAGGGAGGAGGAGGACACCTTGCTCAGGGATCATTTCATTGCTCTCTGGCCCCAGTATGTTTTTGTCGGTGCTAGCAAAAGTGTCTGATGTCCACGTGGACAGTGGAGTTTGCCTGTGGCAAGCAGGAAATTACTAAATCTATCAGTTCAGCCCCTCACACTGTAGGTCCTTCTTTTAGCGGAAACCTGTTGTAAAGTTGAGGATTGCCCATCCCCACCACAGGCTGTGACTCTAACCTTGTGTACTGAAGTCTGAATATTTAAAAAAAAAAAAAAAAAAAGCTGTACTCTCACAGTCACTAATCTGTGAGGAAAACTGCTTTTCAAAGAAGAGGAACAATCTGACTTCTGTGAAATTAAGAGATGCTCTACCGGCTCTCAGGGACTGTGATGAGACCCTGAGACGTGTGTTGAGATGGGCAAGAGCCGCACGAGACCACGTGCTGCTTCATCCCACCAGGAGGGCAGGAGTTGCAGGTCTGGTTGAATCAGGAGGTCTCTTGCACCAGCGACAGGTCCTGGGTGTACATGGGCAGGCAGCTGAAAGCTTGTGCTTAATCATGGCTGGCCAAAACTCCTTGCTCCCTCCTCATGCAGCGGTCATGTTTTCAACCCCTCTTCTCCTTCGGTCCCACCACTCTCCCTGGAGGCACCTGGGCTCCCAGCACCGTCCACCAGATGTGTTGAGGAGTGACTGCAGCATCCATGCTGGGGCTCACCTGAGAGCACCCAGAAATAGCGGGGTGGTGAGACATGGACAGTCACGCTTGCTGAGGATTTACAAAAGGTCCGTGCAACAGGAACAGCCTGTTCCTTTCTCATCCTTAACAGGCAGTGGAGGTAACCTGGCCCCTGGAATAATATCCTGATTTTCAATGCAAAAAAATCACTGGGGCTTCTTATCACTTTCAGTATTTTGACCTGTCTGCAGTTTTTTCTACTAGTTCTCATACCTGAAACATTCCCAAGAGGCTTGTTCAATCTGATAAGGCTTTGTTCACAAGAAGCTACATATTTATTTACTGAAGGGAAGACAGCCAGAAGGGTTTCTGAGCAGATAGAAACATGTGAACAGTTAAGCAGAGACTATTATGACAGCTTGGGTAACAGCACGACTGACGGACAGGTAACATTTAGCCAGCCGCCTGCTTGGGGAGTTGGGATGGGGAGCGCTTCGCCCCAGCACTTTCTGAGACACAGAAATCACACAGACGGCTCCTGCCAGGGTTTACGAGTCCCAAAAATTACTTCTCCTTTCATCTTTCCTCTTCACTGCAAAACTGAACCGTTCAGGAAATGTAAGTCTTTGTCCTTTCTAAGAAAACACGCAGAGATGCTGGGCAGTCATGACGTAAAAGTGCTCAGCATGGAGATGGAAAAACCCCAACCCTTCAGTCCGAACTAAGGCCTGAAGTCGCTGTTAATTCTTTGCAAAATTTCCCACCCACAAAAGCACGAAGGGTTAAAGCCACCAATCAGGCAAAACTCTTTCTTGGCCATTAAGACCACTATATTCAAATGAAGCACCTATGTGATTTTCTGTTACTTAGCTGGGGCAGCACATGAAGAGTGTTTCATAAGATGCTGTTAAAGGATATGTTGGCTCCTTCCAGTACATATTGGATTCCACATCTTCAGAAACAATGTAAAATTTCAAAAAAAAAAAAAATTTGGAAAGTAAACTGTTGCCTCCATATGCGAATGGAAAATAATTTAATTATGAAATGAAACGGCTGTACAGCATTGCCAAGAGGGCAAACAAATGAGAACTTAACCAAAAGAGAAAATTGTCAGTCTTTCAGTGCATAACCATTTTGTTCTGAACAGCAGCAATTATGGAAATGTGCAGAAGACTGTTTCACTGATGATAAATCTGCAATATGTCAAGCAATATTTGAAGATTCATATTTAACTACTGTGACTACACAAATTAAACAGTGGAAAAAAGTCAATGCTGTTTTTTAACGTAAGGAAACAGATCCAATGCCAAAAGCAACATGGTTAACGTCGGTAACTAAAAGACAGTGTTTCCCTCTAGGCTAAACCTTGTGATAAAGGAAAGATGTCACTTATTATGCACTTTTGAACATGTCTGGCAAGGTTACGAGGTAAATAGCCAGAATGATTATCGTCTGGGTTGGTAATGGTTTTCTCAGCCACGTTATTTACTCTGAGCACATTCTTTGTGTTCCAGGTTACTCATAACTCTTGATCACCATTTGTTGGGGGCTTTTTTTTCCCCTCCAGAAATCATTTCAAGGCAAATAACTTTAGAAAACTCCATGCTCCACTAATGGCCAAGGCGGGACAGAGCTTCAATGAGTTCATATCGTAAAGTAAGTGCACCCCAGCCATCTAACCCTGCCGTGCTCGCAGCCCGTGCCTGCTGGGGGGGCGCCGGGTCTCAGCCCTAGTGAGCAGCGTATGATTTGGGACGAGGCAGCCTGTCCGCCAAAGGGAAGCGCGGGCTTGCAGCGTGTTTGGAGCTGCGGGTTGACCAGGGTGAACTGAACAAGGACAGCACGTGCTTTATTTCAGTGTGCACAACTGGGACCTGTGGCAGCATGCGTAACCCCTCCGTGCGAACGGGGGAAGACGTTTCCAGAAGCATCTTCTGGAGCAAAATGTTACAGGGCGTGTAATCCTTTTCCCGCAGCGTGCTGGCTGGCACGGGGAGTGCCCTCCACCCCCCGCCTGCCCACAGCAGCCGCCCAGGTACACCACAAACCAGGGCTCGAGCGAGAGCAGCGTGCTGCGTCGCTCCTGTTTCATCAGAGGTACGGATGCACTGAGCTCACCGAAGTCCTCCCCAGCGGCCGCTCTGCCCCGACGGTGCAGATTTTGGCTGCAGCTTTCATGGGATTATCCCACCCCGTTCCAATGAGAGCCGTGCTCCTGTTACCCTAATCTGCTGCCCCAAGCGGCATGGGTGCAAATGCCAACGCTCATACTGCTGTGCTGTGGGGCCTTACGTGAATATTTTTGCCTGAATTGCTCATCTGTAAAATAAGCAGAGTATTTTTTTTTTTGTAAGGATTACCTTTGCAAAGTACTTTCAGATGTAATACTGAAAGGCTATGTAAGAACCAAGTAATAAATCATACTAGACACCAGGCAATGTCCCACTGTAAAATGCAGAAGAATTAATCACTATGCCTGAAAACCCCACGCTGAATTGCTCTCAAGGACACAGAATTTTGTAGGATGCATGAATGGGAGCGGTTCCTTAAGAAGATGCTCTGTGTGAAGTGGATTGTGTGCCACGCTCTGCTGCAGTTGTCATGGCGAGTATTCATATTTCCCATAGCAACGGAACCAGTAAATAACTGCATAAAAAGCTGCATTAAGTGACCAGGGCACAAGTTAATTCTCTCATCGGCATCCTTAACTTGAGCGCTCTTCTGTAGATGAAACACTCCACTGAAAAACAAGCTTTTCCTTCAGTTTGTGACATGTTTCCTCTTCAAAGTTTCATTATGATTCACCCACCGGTTGCTACGCTAGTGACACTATCTGCACCACGTACGTACTACCGCATGGTGTCTGAATTAACTGAAGGAGATGATGACAGGGAAGCAAACCCGCAGTGAGTGCTGCTTTTGTAGCACTTTGTGCAAGTGCTGTCTAATGCAGGTCAACCGAAGTTCTGCAAGTGAAAGGGCTGAAGTTCTACAGGAAACAATGCACTTTTTTCACTTATTTTTGGAGTCTCTCTCTCTCTTGTTTTTCCTCAGTTGAAATGACTTGTTGTTCTGCAAACTAGTACCAACCACCAGTGTTAAGGGCAGGCAGGTGTATTAAATGGACAAGGGGAGGATGAAAACTGGGGGGGGAACTAGGAGATGTCACTATAACAGCCATGATGCTCCAAAGCAGGACACTCTTTCGCTTAAATCAAAAGAAATTTCTTGTAAGCCAGCATTTTCCTAAACAGTGCTTTGCAGTGCTCTGAGAAGCCCTGGGCTCTGCTCTGCAGAACCATGTTGTCTGTATACTCTGCTGAACGCCAAATTGGGTACAGAGGTGGATGGCGCCTGTGAGAAACACTGCAGCTGGACAGAAGTCAGTTAGTGCAAAACAACTAGGAACTATTTTTCTGAACCAAAACACCTCGGGCTCATCTGGCTGCCTGCAAATGTGCTGGGAAGGTGCTGCTTGGCTCGCCATGGAAGATGGATGGTCCCCTAGAGGAAGAAGGCAGAAAGGTTTTCTTGATGTGGAGGAGGGACAGCAGGATCTGTTGCTAAGACAGTCAGGGGTGCGACGGAGGGTCTTGGAGTCAAGGTGAGAAGGGTGGCAGTACTTAACTGTCTGCATGGTCACCACCATATTTAGGCCAAGAAAAGAGACAAGCTGTCGAAAGAAAAAAAATCCAATCCATTTCCCATGGGTCTTGCTTCTACAAAATGTGTCCCGAGTTTCATGACAAGCACATTCATTAGACAGCTCCTCTCTCCGGTCCTAGCCCCACATTCACAAGCCCTGACCAAAACTGATCTTGATACTCCTGTTTAGATAAGGAAATCCCAACTGTCTTGCATATTAATTTTCCATAGACACATAAAAATGCGATCAGTCACTTATGGCTGCATAATAGAAACTGATTTCACCGGGTCAGTCAAGGATTTGTTTCCACTTATTAGGACTGACTTTTTGCAACGCTGCTTGTAGACAAAATCTGTCACACAATACTAGTTTCTAGCATCATAGTCAATTCATTGCTGATGTTCAGCACCTCCCCTGTGCCCAGAAAAAACATGTGCGTTTCTGTGAGTAGACAGTACAGTAACATCCCACGCAGTTCTCAATATTTTTTGACACATTTCAGTATCATTTAGTGGCAAAATACAGGGATGAAGTCTCACAGACTTGCGTTTTAACTTGCTTTTGTTTAGGTATGAGCACAGCAGTACAGCATCAGCAACACGTTATGCTTTCGGTCCATCCTGCTCCCACAGTAAAATCTCTGTTGAACATCAGGCCACTTGTTTTACGCATTCATGAATTTATTTAGAAAGTGTCTGTGTTTTTAAGAAGGCAGAAGGAAAACAGTGGAAGTTACCTGGGAACTCTGTTGACTTTGGTGCATTTGGGATCAAGGACATACATTGTTTTCTTTCCTGTGTATCCTAAAAAACCATTAAGGGAGGTGTGTGGAGAGCTGTGCCCTGGGGCCTGTCCTTTTTAGCATCTGGGCTGTGTTGTCAGTGGTCCCTCGAGCTGCTCAATTCTTCTAAGGACCCAGTGGCACAGCTTGCGCTTAAGAAGCCACCGCTTGACATTTCTAATCTGGCTGACTGTCAAACTACGCCTGGTCGTTCCTTGGTGGTTAAGTACATGCAACTGTTTGTGGTGAGTGAGTTTGCATGTTATCAGATACGTACGCAGAGATGTACGTATGGTTTTTCAGTCTTTGCCAATCAGGGTGTGGTAGAAGGACTGTCAACCCCGCCGTCTTCTAAACGCAAACGCCCTGTCTGCTTTCTACACGGTCTTCAATAGTCTTGATTTTAATGTCTTCTTGTACAAGCTGCAGAGCTGGGAAAGGACTGCACACGTGACTTTGCCTTAGAGAGGGAGATTTTACTTTCCTTACAAAGTAAAATCAGGCAGTAGCTTCTCTGAGCACCCCGTTGCACGTGGCTTTGGAGAGGGAGGTCTCCCCACCAGCAAGGCTGCGCAGGGGGCGAGCGAGGCCACGGGAACTGCAGTCCTCTGTATCTGCAGGTCACAGCCATCCTAATGCCACTCTCCATCCCAGTTACCCAGTTTCTGAAGGAGATTAGGATGTAGTTGGGAGCCCTCTGGCTGCAGACCAGTCCAGGCAGAGCGAAGGAGGTGAATGTCAGTAGCTGGGAGACAGACGGGAAGGTATGGATGGAGGCAGCTCATCCTGGCACAGCCTGCTAGGCCCTCCCAACACACGTGTCCTTTGTCACCCACATGTGCGATGCGGGGGCCTGGTCAGACCCTGGGTTATAGTAGGAAGATCAGGTGACAAGGACAACTTTCTGCTGTGTTTGGCCAGGAGCAAACTTGCTTCTTGTCTTGGAGGCAGCTGTTGCTGCTCTAACCCATGATGATGAAAACTCCCTCAAATGACGCTGTGAACATTGCATGTGCTCTGTGTAAAGGTCAGAGAGGAGAAGAGGAAACTTTTCAGTGCAAGGAATAGTTGACCTGCAGAATTCCCAACTGCTATGTATGGGATCAGGTAACTAAGAACAGGCAAGTACTAGAAAGAAGCTTTAAAGTGTTACCACCTTGTATGAATAAAGCTTAGCATCAGCAGAAGTATTAATAGGAAATATCCATGTTTACCAATGTGGATTTAATGTGCTAATTAGCAACAACTGTGATTTATTAGGAAGGATGCACTTGCAGATGATGGACAGTAATTCTGCACTGACTTGCCCGTTCTTCCTCTGTGCTTCATCCCTGGGTGATACCACGGCTGTTGCCATTGCCTGGTGCTCCCGCTGCCCATTTGTCCTCTGACTGCTGAATTCAGGGGAATTTGGGCCTTTAACATAATTATTATTAAGTTTCTCTTTTATGTCTCTGTTCACGAGGCCCCTCAGTAGCTGATTATACTAATCAGAGGTAATTATTGCCTGTACCCACTTAACCCATATTTAAATGCAGCAGCCTGAATTTGTCTTCAGCACAGTCTCCAGAAGATATGAACCCAGCATCAAAGAAAATTAATTCATAGGTACATTATCCTAGGAGATCAAGCTAAAATGTGGTCAAAGAGCTTTAGAGTCAGTGTATGCTTTCATGGAAGAATATGGGCAGAAGAAGGTAGCTGTGTTCTTGTCTGTGCAAGTTTTTCTCCCCACTTCTTTGAGTTAGGCGGAGTAACACATCACAGGGATACTTATCAGGGAATATTTTACTGCAGTTAAAAGAGAACACTTTTTCCTTTATAAAAATAATAATTATGGTTGAAAATATGATCAGCTACGTTAAAAGTACTCTTTTACTCTTTTTCCTGGCCAGATCTCTGACTTGGGCACCTCTCAGCTTTTCAAATAAATACATTTATCTGGCCATGCTATTACTCCAGCACAAGGAAACGCAGGGCCTTAAATACAAAATTTGGCTATCGATCTTGCCTCAACAAGAACCATCTTAAACCATTTTCTACAAAATAAGGTGCTGGATGATGGAAATAAATATGTTCCAGTTGGTTTGCAAAAGCTTAGGTGGAATTTTGTCCTAAATGGCGATTAACTCATTTATATTTCTAATCCTTTTAAGCAGTTGCATAAAGATTCAAACTGGCGCTCAAAGATGCTGGGCAGGACAGCAAGTAGCTCCTTCCAGCCCACAGGGATGCAAGATTTTTATGCTAAGGGGGAAATCCTGTTCACACTGGAGTAAATGTGGTTTTTGCTCTGCCTTTAATGGAGTTTCCGTTCCTTTTTCTGAACTTAAATGAGAGTGGGATTTTACCCTTCTTCTCACATGATTGTGGTGCAAACCTGAATTTTGAGTCTTTTTTAAAGGGGGGAAAGGATGGCGAAACTGTACAAGCCCAGAGAACAGACGCATCTCCAGAGGGAGAAGGGCTCTAGTAAACTGTAGGGTGTTGCTTGAAGCCGAGGTGTGAGCTCTCAGCAAAGAGTCCCCACGGTGCAGCGGCAATGCCAGCAGTGCTCCGGGGTGCTGGAGAAGCTGCTGCGCGGCCTGACTGGGGTTCTCTTACAGGTGGCAGGGTTGCGCCTGGCCAAAATGCACTTCCTTCTCCCCACCGCAAGCGTGGGGGGTGTCTGGGATCAGAAGAAGGTCATGATATCACAGAAAGGAAAATACACTGCTATTTACAGGAGTTTTCAGTGAAACTTTAGAATTCGGAAACGTAAGAACAGATAAGGAATTGCAGGGGCAGAGTTTCACATAGACAAACTTTTTGGCATTTTATTTTTATGTCGCAAGTAAATGTGATTAAAATATTCCAGAAACCTCAACTATATTCTTTACATTAAATCCAACAATTATTTATTCATCTCCCAGCTTTGATTTTGTTAAATAACCAATACCATAATTCAGAGGCAAGAATTTAATCCACAGGAAATTCTGTCCTCGGAGAAGATCAAAGTGAGTCCTGTGGTGTTAAGCACACACCTACAGCACTTGATCCTGAAAAAAAATTAAATGTGGGTTTCAGTCAGCCTATCCCTTCTTACTGGTTCCCATGCATTAACCTAAGCCTCTGCCTGAACGTTTCCAGTGCCGGGATCAAGGACCTGTGGAGATGTCCACACTGGGAGAGCAGAGGTCTGAAGACGTAGCAAGCGAACACGCAAGAACAGCAGGGGGCTGTGATGGCAATGCCTCGTCACGCCGCTGCATCTACCAACCCTCCGGTAAAAGATTGAAAGTCTCTTGGGTGACACAAATACGCAAGATAAGTGCGCACACTAGAACACAAAGGTGAAATGGCCCTGTTTATCAGGCACAATTAAAATGAATAGAGGATGACTAATAAAGAGGCAGTTTAAAATCTTTACATGACACAGTGTCAAGGCAACAGTGTTGTGCAATAGCACTGACACAATTAACGCCGTGTCCCTGCCTTGGGCAGCACCGGGAACCGGGCTCCCGCCGGCCTCGCCTGCACGCTCCCATGGCGGGGCTGGGTGGGCTCCATCCCTTCAAGTCTGCGCGCGCTGCCGCATGCCGGAGTCACAGCGAAACCTACACAGAGCCAGCCTCTTTGGATCAAGGCAAGAGTATTTTTTCCACTTTGTTGTCTCTATTCTTCTCTTTCCTTTTGGATGGCATTATCCCAAGCCTCATGGTTACTGCTGCGTGAAAAGCGAGAACATCATGTTGAATTTCTGGGCACACTCTGGAGTAAGACGAAGCTGAGGGGCCTGATCCTGTACCAGAGCTGGTTCTCAGTTTAGCGCTGCTCAATGCAATCATTTCCTGGCTATGAATTTTTGCAGCATGTAATTTAAAGGCTAGTTTGGACAACCCTTTGCTCAGGATGAAAGATTGTGCATGGGAGCGTGATCTTGCAAAATACAGCCCAAGCTATCCCTCTATTTCTTCGTTTAATTATGTTACTCGTTCATAGTGCCTGCCAGTCAGCAGGATTCTCCAGCGCACTGGGTGAGCGCAGCAGGGACAGGCTGGTTTATATATATATATTCTTTGCTGTTCTTATTTCTGGCCAAACCTGGCTTTTTCTTGCTTTTATTCCTGCTGACATGTCTTTGCAACACAGCATTGTTAAAAACTAATAATATAAACAAATCTGAGGCTATGCCAACCATCACAGAGTACAGCCAAAGCTGCCCAACGCTGCAGCTTGCTGAGCAATGTGTGAATGTTGTTGTGTCAGAAATGTCTGTTTTCTTTTTTAACTTTTGGAAGGCTCTTAGTGGAGAGTGTGTTCTTCTAAACGAGATAATTAAAGTCATCGACATGAAAACTCTTTCGGCATTGCTATAGGAAGAGTAGCCCCTGCATTCGCCCAGCCTGCTGTCTCTACCTGCCAGGGGCTGCAGGGGAGTTTGTTGAAACGCTTCAAATAGAACATGATTTCTGGTCAGATAATCATGTTATTGCAATTAACGTGCCAAGTGGCATTGCTGAGTGTTTTGCTTTATTAGAAGAGAGTGTTGATGCTGTTTGCTGTGCCTGCCGGGCTCGCAGGATGGGGGGTAGCCATGGAATCGTCCCGGGTGCAGACCTGGCCAGGCAGTGCCAGCACAACCCGGGGCAATGGCTGTGGCACTCGGTGCCTCCGGGGGAAACCTGCCCCAGCCCAGCCCCTCTGGGGCCACATCCTGCCTGCGCTGCCCACAGCATCCGTCTGCAGGTGCTTAATCTTAAGTGCCTCAGCTGCAGCGTGCGGTATTCTCTTTAGTCCTGATCTAATTCCCCACATGTGTACCTGCATGCCCACGTACGTCGGCAATGGCATCCTCTCAGTGACCGTCACTCAGGTGACAGGGCTGCACTGCAGGCTGCAGAGACACACCTTGACTCAGGTAAAAAAGGGGAGAAACACCACATTCGATACCTGCTTGTACCTTGCCTGAAAGAGACCGTGAACGAGGGAAGGATTGCTGTGTTCTGCGTGACGAGGCTGCGTGCCTCAAAAACCCTCTCTCAGTGGGAAAATGAGATTTGCCACTTGGGGCAGTCAGCACAACCACCCTATTGCTTCGCTTCCGATAAGAAAGAAAATAAGAAATACTAACTGCATGCAGAGGTGCCCTTTCTCTTGTCTTCATCAATAATAGCTCATGTTCCTCAGGGTTTTTGCTGTAACGACGTCACTTCCCTTTCCTCAGTGGCATCAGGTTTATATTAAAAACCTCATTGCAAAGCCTTTTGTCCGCTGTCCCCTTTTTGGTTCTGCTTTCGTCCCCTGTGCTGTGCTTTGGGGCAGTGGCTCATGCGGGGGACAGGGCCATGCAAGCAGACTGCCCGCCTGCCCCCTCCCTCCAGCAGAGCGAGGGCTGAGAGAGGAACAGAAATTTTTGGCTGAGCAAAAAAAGCCAGGGGTCAGGTATGCCAGCTGTGGGAAAGGGCTACTGGGCAGGAATGAGCTCCCAGAAGTAGCAGATCTCCCAGCATTGCACAGGTTGAGGAGCAGCGTTCCAAGAGGAGTTGAAGGTGGGGGGAGAAACCAAAAAACCAGAAAATATCCACCAAAAAAAAAATCTAACTTGTTAGTGAGAGAGAGTGCACTCACTTTTGGAAGGGGATTACATGATGCAGCTGCTTGCAGCACCCTGGGGCCTGGGTCAGGGACCCAAGCGATGCCCCCAGCCCCGCGTTCCCCCAGGTCACCCCAATGGTGGCATAAAACACGTTTCCCAGTGCAGCGCCCCAGCGAGCACCAATCCCTTCCAGCAGTACCTTCAGGAGAGAAAGGAGGAGGCTATAGACCAGTCTCGATGCCACAGCTTTTGGTGTCTACTGCTCCCAGAAACAAGAAAAGCATAAATCAGATCCCCGGCAATCAGCATCACCTCATGGAATAAGTGAAAAGCGGCCCCACCACCGGCTCTCCGGAGCTACCGTGGCAGGGCCGGTGGGACCCGCTGCCACCGGCTCCGGCTCCTCGCCCGGAGCTGGGCACGGTTGTTGTCGCTGGGACCCACTGTCCCTGGAGAGAAAGGAAAATAATTACCGTAGAGAAAGGGAAGGGGAAAAAAAAAAAAAA
>VFFE01007079.1:2039797-2079110 GCA_008921705.1 Burhinus oedicnemus
GTAGAGGGGAGGAGGGGAGGGGGCTCCCGGTGCTGCAGCCGCGGGTCCCGGGCGGGGATGCTGGAGCGCTGCCGGGCACCGACCTCATCCCGGCCCCGCAGGTGCCCGCGGACCCCAGGTTACGGAGCGGCTCGGGAATAGCACGGCTGAGAGCTGCGGGGTGCTGGGGGCGGGGGGGACGGGGACACGACAGCGATTTGCTGGGGGCTAAAATGGGTCTGGTGGCAGTTTTCTCATTCTGTCTTGAATTTCTGTCAGTCTGGGAATGCGTTTGTCTGAAAACACGTTTGGGAAAAACCTCCAAACTGAGTCTTGCGCCTAAATATAGCATCTAAAATCCAGGTTGAAAAGTTACTCCTCCCCCCGGGAGTCTTGATTTTACAGACTGTTTACATTATAAGCGGGGAATTATGATGGCTTTGAAAGTCCCTCATATGTTTCAGCTGTGGATTTGTGAATGCTAACTCCAAGCCTTGGTCCTTAATGGCAGAAATTGGAAACTGATTGCTCTGGGGAGCTTGCACTGGAAGCACAGTTCGACGCTGAGCCCAGCCTGATTCATAAATGAGCTGTCATATGCACTTTAGAGACCACTTGTCCTTTGTAAAACGCCACAGTCCCCAAAGGCAGGAGGCTCCTGAGCCATCTGCAGAGCAGGTCCCTCCGAAGTGGGTTTTGGAGGAGTCCAGCACAGCGGTCCCTTTTTGGGGGCAGAACGGGCACCAAAGTGCCAACTATCGCTGATCCCTGAATGAAGTTGTCTTCTTCGGCAGGGGAGTAGCCCTGGAGATAGCGTACCTGAAATCAAAGCTGTTAAAATGTCCCGTGCTTTGCCTGCCTGCGAGAGTGCCGGGTAACCTGGGAGGGCAGGGTTGTTTATTAGCCCGAGTTTATTTTGTCATGTGCAGTGAAAGCGGCGGTGCTGATTTATGGGACGAGACGCTCTGGTGTATAGATGGGAAAATGTCAGGAGTCGCTTCATTTTTAGGCGGAATGACGGTGCTCCACTGTCCTTATTTTGCTGGATCGCTGCTCGCTAATCCCTAGCTCTGGAAATGGGCACTTGCCTTAAAGAGCCAGCTAGCTCTTCATGGTTTTGATACGCAGGCTTTGCAGTCCTCACAGGTCCCACGAATGTTGTTTGTAGCAGCAGATAATTTCGGGAGTATGCAGTGTGAACCCCTGGTACCGAACGTACTACAACATGTGCTGTTTTGATTGGGAAGCTGTGTGATTTTTATAAACTTCCCAGGCTGCAATGCCTCACCATATTTATCCAGTCAGAAAAATACCTTTGGATTTTTGGTTTTCTAGAAACTGTATTTTAAAAAAGATACTTTTCCTGTAATGTGCTAATCGGAGTAAAGCAGTGTGTCAGTTGTGCATCGCGGAGGAACAGAGCACCCTGTGCGCTGATGCGCCGTAACGACAGCGCTCCGGGGCTCTGTGCCTGACGAAGTTCTGACAAATGCAGAAAGCACTAATGAGGAGAGGAGGCTCAGGAGTTAAGCCAAAAGTGGAAGTTTGTGTGGAAGGGAGGCATTCGTATCTCTTGCGCTAAACATGTTTACTACCGAGTCTTTAGAATTTTTCTGGAAGATGTAATAGGAAAAATGCAAATTCCTTTAGGAGTCGTTGCTTACTGTTCATTTATTCTGTTCGCTCAGAGCTATGGATTAGAGTTACTTGATCTAGAGGAAAAAGTAAAATTGGTTTGAAATTTTTTTGATAAACTGCAAACTTCAGTGAAATTTGGCAGTAAGGAATGTGACGGTTCCTGGTTTTTAGCCACTCAGGCTATGTCTGTATTAAATTATTTTGCTGGTTTAAGACACACATCAAGTACTCAAAAATAGCTCAGGGTTAAAGATTAAAATTAGCAAATGAGTAGTTCATAATTAAGGTCTCATGGTGTTGGAAGCAGCGTTACATTTCAGAGATACTAATGTCGAATCCAACTTCTGCTTGTTGGTAGTACCAAAAAATTGGTAGGATGTCTTTACAGTTTGGAGCTAGGGCTTGTCTATGCACAGAAGTTGCATTGTTTTGCCTTAAATTATGCAACCTCCCAAGATTCACATGCAACGATACAAAGGTTTTGATGCCAACATAGCTCATTCCTTCAAGACCGGGGGAATAAGCTCTGTGCCCATACCAGAACAACTGAATGCAGGCTTGTACTGAAACAGTTATGGGTTCTAGTGGAATAATATGGCTTTCAGCAAAATAGTAAAACCTATAAAAACCAAAATAGTATGGACCAGTCTTTGCTGGTGTTATTAAAATGATGCACCTCTGTGTCACTTCAGTTCCAAATCTCTACTAAGGAAGTCAGGCAGGTACAAAAGCTGTATTTATTTGTTACGGCCTGGATGACAGCCTTCTTTCATGCGAATCGTTGTTCACCTAAGGCTCTGCTCGATGTGCCCCACGTCGTGCCGCTGCAAGAGCGACTCTGCGCCCGTCGGCGCAGCCGCAGACGGTGGGGCTCGCCTGGCCTGTAGCCTGTATGCCCGAGGAACGGTGCCCCTGCACAGAAGCCCTGCAACAGCCTCTTTATTATTACTCCAGTCCCACCTGAATCCCGGTTTTAAGTGAGGTTGAGGCGGTGACGAGACCTCACCGAGCGCTCTGCACACAGCTGGGCTTGCTGGCTGCCCACCTACTCGGCCTCAGGAGCACCGGATTCGGTCAAAGCGCAGAGGTGTGTACAATTAATGAGAGACTTTGACCTACTTCATATTCCATTATTGGCTTTGGCCTTGTCTACATGGGGAGATTACGCCAATTTAGTTTAAGTCCATTTTTAAAGTGATTTGATTAACCTGATGTGACCTCGCGTAAGGACATTCTTATTTTTGGTTCGAATGAACTTATTTGGGTTCAACCAAAACCTGCACTTAGTCAATTTACGCAGAACTGAAATTAGCCATGCCTAAACTGAAGGGAGAACTGATGTCTCTAAATAATGACACGACTTTCTCATGAAAGCAGAACCTTCTGTAAATCCGGAACAGAGTGTAATTACTAACAAATCTGCAGGAGACTGAAAGCTATTCATAGCGAAGTCAAAAAAAAAAGAAAACAAGCAAAACTTAAATATCTTAGTGAGACAAATGAAGGCATGCCAGTAATCCCAGTCCTGGAATACAGAAAGCAGCGGCACAAGGCTTGGAGCAAGGCTCTCCCGTGGCTCTTCAGCTGCAGAAGAGGGGAAGCATTTGTGTCCTGTACACGGAGCCTCTATACAGTCAGAAAATAAAAAAGTGATGCAGGGACCTATAGGCCTGCTGATTTGAATGCGGCAGTACACAATGTCTCATGACGTATTTTGTAAGAAAGAGTAATTAGACATGGAAATAATGAGGAGGCAGGCTAAATTACAACAAGATTTTATCAAAGATGGATTGTGCTAGACTAATCTAACATCTTTTTTGTATAACAGATTATTTAGGTGGGGTAATGCAGGAATGTAGTTTATGTAAAGCCAAGCATTTGATACCATGCCCCACAGGACGTTATTGCTTAAAATGAAGGTGGTGGTTCAATACAAGAATTGAAAGGTGGAAAAAGAGCTGGTTAAGGAAAACGTACAACAGTTACATGCAACTAAAGTTGTCTGAATGGAGAGAGGCATCCAAAGAAAGCCATCAGGATGGAGAGAGATTAGTGCTGTTGCTCCCTTGGGACCAGGCTTGTGCCTGTTGAATGGAGCCGCTCTGACCTGTGGGTAGGATTTGGGCGTGTGCCCAGGAGCTGTGCGGGATGACACAAAGTTGGGAGGTATTGTCAATATGGAGGAGGATCAGATTATCATATGAAAGGAATTTAGATGACTTTGTTGATTGGCGTGATAGAAATAAAATGACATTTAATAGTGCTGAGTGCAAAGTCATGCGAAGTTTTAAGCGTGGAGACCAGTAACAAGAATTTCCAGTGTGAAACAGGAGCTCGTCAGCTGTCTGTGACAGAAGGGAGAGATGTGGATGCACTGGCTGGTCAGGAGATACCTGCAAGCAAGCAGTGAGATACAGCTGTGAAGGAGACCAATGACAACCTTGGATAGCAAAGGGAAATAATATGAGAGGTTCAGGGAAGTGTAATATTATTATTGTACAAATCATCATACGGAGCGTCAGTACAAGAGCTTTGTGTTGCTCATGGAGTAGCCAGTTGGGATTTTGCATAGCTCTGGACACCCCAGCCAAGATGATCTTAAATTACAACAGTAGGAGGGCTAGAGATGTGGTTACACAAATGGACCGTCTATTGTATGAAGTGAGGTTAAAGAGCATAATTTGTTTAGCGCTGGCCAGTAGGACAAATGAAAGGACAGGTTACAGTAGGTCTTCTTACACACAGTTGGGACTAAATAGCAAGAAGGCAGAAAAAATAAGTCAAAAGATAGCGTCTGCAGAAGATCAGATTGTCTGAGTTGGTCATGAATAAATTTGGATGAGAAATTAGAAGAAAGCTTTAGCTACCTAAGGATTGAAGTTGTGTAATCGTCTTTCAATTAGGGTAGTTTTGAGATAGATCTTGATAATCTTATGAAAGAGATCATACAATTAAATTAGAGAGTTCCTGGAGATAGGAAATTAAGTTTGCAGAGTTAGTCCTTTGGTCTCCAGTACAGCTGTATTTTTAATGTCAGGTTGAAAGGAGAATGGACCTGGTTTTGTTTGCACTGTTAACCTCATGCGTCAAGGCTTCTGCTGTTTTCTTGGGAGCCAAGGCAGGAATGAATTTTCCCTGTTGCTGTGGATTTGAATCTTTTCTTTCCCCATATTTGCCTTCCTCTCAAGCACTAGACATTGAAAGCGTGCAGTGCAAAGACTCCTTGTAGCATTAAGCGGGCACAATTGCCTCCAGTTTTTTCTGGCACGCTCCCTGGTTTAACCTGTTCATCAGATTTTGGGCCAGAGAGGCATTTTTCCTTCAGGTTCTGTTGCCAGTTACCTTATTATATTTCATGGTATATTTCTGGGATCTGCTGCTCGTGTTTAATGAACTTTGTGTGGATCCAAGTACATGCAGTACCGGCAGTGATCTTCACCTGCCCTTTTCTGTGTCACAACACGGTTTAATCTTTTGTGGTTCTGATGTGTATCATAAGTTTGGTGTAGGATGTGAGCATGTGTTCTGAGGCTCCTGGTGCATCTCGGCAGGTTGAAAAGATGTTGTAAAGTAGCCATTAATAGCGTTGTTTTCGGAGACTGGAGTGCTCGCGTTGGTGTCCCCACTGGTCCTTTTCTACCTGATACTCCTAAAATAAGTTGCAAAGCGGGACTTAAAATCATGTCTGCTCTGGTGCTGATCAGAGCAAAATTCTGTAAATTGTGCAGAATAACCTCTAGAAGAAATAAGAGACTGCCAGCTATTAGCGATGGATTAGTAATTTTAAAAATACTGTTGTGTTAAAGGAAAGTTGAATGTATAATGTGCATCTTATTACAAGTAAGAGAGAAGCAAAGCAAAAAAAAAAGGACAGAAAACAAGCAGGCAAGCAAGAAGGAGAACAGCTTGACTTAGCCTGAAGCAGAGATCACATACCTGATAAGCTGCCTGTAAAGAGAAATTGAAATATGGAAAAATGACAGTGCAGATGAGGATAATATTGAGATGGTAGAAGAGGAAGTGTGTTAACCAAACTCCACAGAGCTGTTGAAATGCATTGAATCATCTGACTGTGACTTGTATTCTTAGGCAAACACAATTGTATAATTGATTAATTTGTCGACATTTCTTTAGTGCAGAGCACTATGGTAACCGAGAGGCTCGCTAAACATTGTCACAGAGAACACTGTAAAATATCCCTTTCCTTAGGAGGGAGGGAGGGAGGCAGAGCAAGACCTTGGAGCTCTAACTTTGGAGGACTGATACACACACAAACGCACCCAAGCGCACACATGAGCAGTTGGAAATGGCCCCCTGTTGATGGTGGTGGAAGATGAGCACAGGATGGGTTGCCCATCGTGTACATGTTCTGGATATGATTGAAGAGGTGACACTGCTTTGAACACTAGTGCTACCTGCCTTTTGCAGAGCAGATGGACTGGGGACAGCTATGCCACCCTCCCACCAGGTCCTTAACACCCGGGGTAACCTAGCAGACAGGGAGAGCAAAGGGCTTGGTCTTCCCCACACCACCACTCCCATGGCGTGGAGGACTATGCCACCCTGCACGTCACCCTCCGTCAGCTTCTGAGACCTCAGTCTCCCAGGGCTGCTTCTCAGGGATTTGCTGCATAAAACAAAAATGTGTGGAGTTTTACACTGAGCATGGAGTACCCTGGGCTTGGCCAGTAGCTGTGTTGTACCTGCAGTTGCCACCTGGGCTGCTCTCTGTGCCCTGGCTCGGGGCAGGGATTTAGGCAAGCTCCCGATGGCAGGGTCACGGCTCAGCAGAGGCTTACGCTGGACCTCTGTCTCCCCACGATTGGTGTTCCCCCTCACCTATAGGTGATCTATAAGTCAATGTGAGGTGCTTTGTTGAGTGCCAGGCATAGAGAGATTGATTAATTGATTGACTAATAGATAAATGCAAAGATGTTTGTAGGTGTGTTTATTCTTGTTTACAAACTGCCCGAGCTTAGGCAAGATTTTCAAATATGTAGCAACGGCAGGAATCATATCCATAAAAATGCTAATCTCCTCTCTTGCTTCATCTGTTCAGCCCACAAACACACGCATACACACATGCTTAAAAGAAGTTAATAAGGTTTGTTTGTTCTCTTCTGGGCTCAGCCTACTTTAATCTTGTTTTAACTCACGGCACAGTGTGGTTATTGCTTCAGGACAATAAAGTTTTGACCATAAGCAACACACTAAGTAAACCATTTTTTTGGAAATAAATGAACAATAGATGAGCTGATAATAGCTCCCATTGCCATTAATTATTTTGCATAGACATGGCAGCATTATAGGAAGATTTTCAAGCAAATGCAGAGGGTTTATCTGAAGGGGATGAGCTGAATCCCCGGCCCTGATGAAGGCAAAGGTTGAACGTCCATCAGCTCCTGTGCAGTGAGAACCTCTCCCAGAGTACCAGCTGAAGAGAAAAATAAATGTCCCTGTGGATTTAGGCTGTTTAAGGCTCTACTGCACAAACTGCAAATCTGTTTTTATGTATAGAGGAGGATGCTGTGTGTTTGGTCCGCTGCTGGCTTGACACAGCAAACACAGCAATTAGAGAGGCTGTAATAGCTGGGGAGGGTTACACCCCTGGCTGAGGAAGTTTGGCCATAAACCTGTTTGTCCTGTCTCTGAGTGCAACGTACACTGGCACGATTTACAGTAAATTAAAAATATTCACTCTGATCAAGCTGTTTCCAATCCAATTTTATTAAGTGATGTATTAAGTGTGTGTGTTAAGCAAGTCATGTGCGGAAAAAAGGCGGGACTTCTGTTGACTTCGCTACTAATGGATATATTAAAGATGAATATCAACAGTTTGCTTTTTCTCTCAAATAGAATAATTGGAATGGCTTCATTTTGGTGCAGGCTTTTAATGGAAGGGGCACAGTAGGAAGTATTAATAAAATAAACTCCTTGTGCTAATCTTAACACCTACATTTTCTATTTAATCTTGCTTATTGCAGAGGGCTGAGTCTTGTCATTAGTGGAGACAATGTGTCAACACAGAAAAAGTGAGTTACTTTGTTTTCTTTCCATCATAAGCTCTGGGGTTAGCCTCCCACATGGCAGCGGTGATGTGGAGCTGTGTCATTGCACAGGGAGTATACGTTGGCCCTTGTGTGCCAGTCCTGGGACAGACAATTCTCATGCTCCTTCTGCCGGAGCACGGACTTCTGTGAAGCTAAATCACTTTCTTATCTGGGGCATCTTGACATCTCTTGGGACTTGGGTCTTCAGCTGCAAGACCTTCTGATATCTATGTCTCACTGGGCCCGGAGCAGAAGTCCGTTATTTGGGGAACTTTGTACAACTCAGGAACTCTTGCTGAAAATTTTGTTACCTGGGAAAATTGTCTACAATTGCATTTTTCTATTTTCTGGATATAAGTTAGAGTTTGGAAGGAGAGGGTTCCAGAAGAAGGTTGTTAGAGTTGGGGAGTGTATTTGATTCTGTAATAGTCCTGGTATGCTGTCTGGGAAGGGCAAAGGTCTGTTGCCTACAATGGGAGAAGAATAAATGCAATGGACTAAAATTGCCACTAAACCATTTGGAAACCTGAAATGAGACTGAATCAGGACTTTGTCTTATCCAGGGCACATGTTTCGAATCTGGAGCTGAATTCCTTATCCTGGGTATGTTCATAGTTAAAAAGGCAACTAGTAGAGCTATCAAGATCTAGAGTGTTGGACTGATTAGTTTGTTGGTAGTAGGCTGTTGTGACTAGAGCAGAATCTCTGTTTTTGCTTGAGGGATGGAAAAAAGACTAATGCAAAGAAGAACAACTTCTGTGTTTTGATTTTTTTTGAAGGAAAGCATATGAATATTAATAAGTGATCCAGCTGGAATAGCATCTTTCTTAAAAATTGTCCGTAGAGGTAGTGTATTATTTTAACATGAATTTGATTGCATGGTAAGTAAAATTTTATAGATATAAATCATAATCTTATTTCAAAAGCTGCAGTGCCGAGGAAACTATTCTGGGATTTTCTAATATAGTCCAGTTTGAATTGTTTGAGTAAGAAGAGATATCGGTGAATAAATCAGATAATGAGCTGCTTTACATAGAAGGCATAATGCCTGTTTATGATGTATAGAAGTCCTGAGAGAGATGAATTGTCAGTTTAATCTTCTTTGGATTGTGTTTGAAATCTACTTTTATGAGACATTCCTGACTGTTCCAGCGACTATTGTTCAGACACTTATAGAGACTTCGTTTATATTTGATTTACAGCTCTATGAGGTCCTTTGCAGGCAAATGTTCTTTTTCTTCAGTTGTTTTTATTTGGTTCCTTGACCTTGAAGTAAAATTTGTAGTGGTTATAGGTGTTGCCAAAAGTTTTCTTCTGACCTAGTTGCTCTTGTCGGAACTTAGGAAGCACTGTTATCTCAATGGATGCACCTTACCAGAAGGATCAGATCATCTCCTTCATCATTGGCATCTTTGACACAACGTTGAAGAGGTTTGCAGTTGACCTGAGAGGGACGAAGATTTCTCCCTTGCTCTGTGCAGTAACTAAGAGTCTGGAGTTTGGAGCCATTGGGATAAATACTTCTTTTTCCTGCATTTTTGTAAGTTCTTGTGATAAGTTTCCTGTGGAAAAGAGGATCACTGGATGAATTAAATCAGATTAACTAGACATTAGATTTCTCTCTTTGTTTCTAACAGTGCATTGGCATTGACCGTTTATCCATAAAACAGCTATTTTTTGAGAAAAAACGCGGAATTTATTTTTGTGTCTTTCCTGCCATGAACATCATGTTTTGTTAGGGAATCACCTCAATCAGCTTTACTAGCAGCTGATTTTCCTCCCAGCCTTGCGACACTTGCAGCAGCTTCAATCAAAGAGCCCCGATGGGGAAACGTTGCTGGAAGGATGACATGCAATGCTGGAGTCTGGCAGAGCGGGATTGCTGCTCTGCAGAGAGGAAGCAAACATCTCTGAGATATTAAAAACTTTTGACAGGGATAGGAAGATAATTCTCAAGATAATTCCGCGTCAAGCTCTACTCTAACGTCTATCTCCTGCCAGGCTTCCTAAGCTCTAGGTCATAAGGTTGGAGAAAATTGTGGGCTGATTGTGTCATCCTTCACCTGTAGATACAGAACTTCCCAAATGCAGTCAATCGCCAGACCCGGATAGCCTGTCGTCACCCTCCTATTAAGGATGACTCTTTCTAAAACATTAACATTCATGTCAGGTCTAGATATGGATCAGCATAGGCTTAAATCATTGTCAGGAACAGATGTGACATACCTAATCAGTTATTTCCTAAGGAAAATGCGTTTGATTGCATGAATAGTTGTAAATATTTCATTCTGCAATTCAGCTACTATGGCAATGGTAAACAAGCTTCTGAGGCTGAAGAGAAGCATTTTGTGCTACCGTACTTGATTTCTTATTCATTCGAACTCTAGTGTAGAAGAAAGCAGCTTAGGTACTTCGGATTACTTTTTGTGACAGCACTGATCATAACCAGGGTTTCACTTTGAAGAGAGCCCAACGTGCTTAAGCCTAATAAATATGGCCAGCTTCGTCCTGGTTTACGATGTGCAGCATTTGTCCACAGGATGAGCACAAAGCTGCAGATTTTGCCCCTGGGTCATGATCACGGCACAGGAATGAATTTTGGCTTCAGTAGGAAGATGACAGCCTGAGCACCAAAACCTCCCTCTTTTGCCTCGGTTTTGCACCTGCCCACCCGATGCCAGGCTTTGGTGGTGAGCACAGTCCTTGGCTGGCAGCTGAGCCAGGACGAGGTGCTCGGTGGCAATAACTCTGCCGGCTCTCTGAGGCACTGGCTATAGAGAAGCAATAATTAAGCAGATGACTTTAATGTCTTGTTTGTTTTGCACTTCTTGCTTGATGAAAACAAAACAGAATTAATTTGGAAGAAACTTTAATGTTAAATCAGGATGGGTGTAATACCAATTTCAGTGAAGTAGATAGATAGGAATTTTACCACTGATCTTTTGCAGAAGGGCTGATGAGAGGACGAAAACGAAGGAGGAAGTTAGCTTTTCTCTCTGCCGAATTGAATGTTTTCCCTGCTTGAGTTTTGGCTAAACTATTGTATAGTTTGCTTGCGATTTTTAGGAGACGTGCACAGAAGCGGTGCGTGGAAGAAAGAGGTTGGGAGCACAGATGATATTTGCCTCTCAAACACGGTGTGAAATTCTGAGGAAACCGGGACTGCCAGCTAAAGGTCATGGGCATTTTTAACTTCTGCTGCTGGCTTCATGCTACTGCGTAGATGTTTGTCGGGGAACTTGCTGGCCTTGGGGTATTACGTAGTCAGATTATCACAGAAACAAGCTCCCTTTTTACCCATGTGGTTTTTATGCACGTATGTTATGGTACAATTCTTTTCATCAGCTGGTTTTAGCGTGTGTTCTCTCGGCCGGCCTGATTTTGTTGTGTTAAACACAGTATGGACAATGTTAGTATATGGATATACGGCTTAAGGTGCTTCGGTCAGGAAAGCCCTAGGTAATAAATTCGTGTTTATCTGGATTCTGGAAACACAAATAAATCCCACTGTTTTCACTGTTTCCAGAATTACAGAGATGGTTAAAAAAAGAGGCATGTGCCAATGGGTCTGGCTAAATGAAGGGCCAGGCTTTTCAATGCTCTTTTCACTCTGTCCCAGGTGAGATGCGACCTCACTCTGCGGCTTTTTCAGCTGGCCCAGTCGCTTGCTTGAAACCCAGAGATCACAGATATCTGTACATACAGATCCACCCTCCTTGTCAGCCACATCCATACAGCCAGGATTGCTCAGCAGGATGCCGGTGTCCGTCGCCGCTGCCATTAACCACTCAGTAGAGGGGAGTTATCCTTTGAGAGAGATAGACCAATGTGTTTAATTTACTGGTCATATTGGAGTCTTGATTTTGACTCATACTAAGAGGATTCTTAGTACTGGACCACTGCAGATGTGAAATAAAGCATTTTTAAAAATTTTATGCATGCTTGCACGATTGTAATCCATAGACAGCATTTAGATGTCCAGAAAAAAACATATGTCCAAAATTTCAGGGATGCCCATCCTTGTGGGACGTGACCAGTTCTCTGTCCTGCTTCCTTCCTCTGCCATCGGTGAGAAATCCCTGCCTGCCCGCGCTGCAGCGGGTGATGAGGGACCATGGACTCTGCAGCACTGGTCACCCTGCAAAAGACCAGAGCCTCTTTGAGGGCATGATGGCAGAAACGTTGCTGTTTGATCCCTTCCTTTTCCCCCGAGCCTCTGTGTTTACTCGAGTGTTTTTTACATGAACATTATCTGGGAGAGACACATTTTTTCTGGTCTTAAATAGTTAAAATAAAACCCAACCCTCCAAGAGAATCCCCAAAGCGAAGTGGACATTCAGTCGTGCTGAGTCATATTTTGTTATTATGGGTGATTATCCAGCCAGCCATGCAGATAAACTGCAAGGGGGAAAAAAAAGGATGTGTGTGAATATCTTATCTACGACAGAATGAGGCCTTGGGTCTTTGTGCATAATTTGTGTAACAGTAATGACCTAGTATGAAAGTGTTCCAGTGACTGACATATTTGCAGTCTAAAAGAGATAACAAAGTAATCGGCGAGAGAGAGATATCTGTGGATGTTTATCTTCTCTTTTCTTCCTTCTCAAGGAAAGTTTTGCTTTCTCGTTATATTTCTAGCGCGTATCAGCGGTACCATGCAGAATGATGAATATGATTGCAGTTAATTGGTTAAATATTCTTTTATTCCTGAAGCTTTCAAAACAAATAGCCATCTTTTGAGGAGCTAGTTGAGAAGCGAAGTGGGCAAGATAGTGCAAAAGAGAATACTGGATCTGAAGTTTAAAGTGCCTCAGAGAAGAGGAAGAGAAGTAGGGGAGGGGTGTTTTAAAGAAGGAAAGAAAACCGGTTTTATTATTAACAATACCAGTAACATAAGTGGCAGCAATTCTTCTTGAAAGACGTTTGTAAGCCTCAGTAGTTCAAATCCACCCTTGGTGTAACAGCAATGGAATTACGCTTGGATCAACATCTTTTCTGGTGCATAAGCCTTCTAGTGTTACTTAATGCAAATAGTACAAATGAGCATGACTTGTCCAAAATGCATTTGCTGACTATATTTATCATCTGTCTTCTTCATAGTAAACAAGAAGAGACATCTGTGGAGGAGGTCTGGTAGCCACAGAAAATATTTTGCATCACGTTGTCTAACTGGTGCCATTAGGAGGTATTCTCAGCTCAAAGAGCTGTTCTCTAGGGCAGCTGAGACACAAATGTGCATTTGGTGTTGGGGACCCTTTGCAACCGTATTATATATTTGTAATGCAGGAAGTAAAACGCTGGGTGGAAAAGTGCCACTTCAAGACAACTGCAAATGATTTTGGAAATTCTGAGTAATGAGATGAATTTTCTCACAGTAATGCTCAAGTCCAGCCCTTAATCATACACTTGAAACAAGTGGGCTCAGACCTTATGAAAGGTGTTTACTTATTCAGCTTTAAGGCACAGGCCAAGAAATAACTTGATCGGATTAGCCGAGTTTGAATAGGAACAGCAGCAAATAGAATCAAATGAGTGTGAACGATGCTGCTGTGCTCTCTATTAGAAAAATAACTGCCAGCTGCCGTTGTAGAGTATAATCCTGCAAGATGCTGACGCCTCCGGTTCCCATTGCCCGAGGGAGCTGGGCCAGGGCGCTTCAGGCGTGCGGCTCCCATTACTCACCTTAGTCAAACAATGTTTTTTCTCTGAAATCCTTCTTTTCCCTGTTATATAAAGGCTGATTCTTTTCTACCTTCTCTTTCTTGAAAGGCTCTTGATGCTTACGGGGGCTGGGTGCGTTGCTGGTTATTCTCAGCTGCAAGATTACAGAGATGGCAGCGGTAAGGTCAGTGGGGCATGAACACGGCTCAGCTGGAGAGCAGATGTGAGCAGATCACTTAAGGAAAGCAGCTGAAATTCTCGGAGCCAAATGAGGATAAGACAAATTTTGAAGTGTAAGGGCTTTGTTTAAATTCCTTTTGACTGATGTGCACATTATACCTGGAATGCTCCAGAATTAAACACACCGAGAGGATAGAGAAGTTTCTTACGCTTGCACTTGGACGCGTGAAGCCAAAGATGTGAAATGAGGTCAGTTAGCTCAGCTGCAGTGAATCCTTTGATATTCATTTAATGGATAAGTAGATAAAACTCTAAGTAAGCTTGCATGGGAGACTTTGAATTTTAACTACTAAAGCTCTTTATAATTTTCTAACAGGTCTTTTACATAGACTGGACATTAGGAAACATTTCTTTACCGAGAGGGTCGTCAAACACTGGAACAGGCTTCCTAGAGAGCTGGTCGATGCCTCAAGCCTGTCAGCATTCAAGAGGCATTGGGACAATGCCCTTACTAACATGCTTTAACTTGGCCAGCCCTGAATTGGTGAGGCAGTTGGACTACATGATCGTTGTAGGTCCTTCCAACTGAAATAGTCTAGTCTATTCTATAGGGCAGTTTAACTGTTCAGACAGCTAATGCTGTTCCACTTCTGCTGCAATACCCCTGCAGGTGTCCTCAACCTGTTTTCTCATTTCTTCTCTCTCTGAACCAGAGGTGGTCTGGCTCTGGGAAATTCATCGTTTTGGCAGTCTTAGGGTTTGAGATTTGGGCTGAAGTCAAGAAGCTGAACTCTGGATCAGGAGCTGAATTCTCTTCTGGTATAGGGAGGCTTTCAATCTGGTTCAAACCTATCTAATCCTTTTGTCATAGTATTTCCTTTTTTTGAATGGCTTCCTTATGTATTGAGTTCCAGAAATTCCAGGCTGGTGATACACATGGGAAACAGATTGCAACAGAGAGCAGATTAAATTACTCAGGTCTAGGATTACTGAGGCAGAACATTTTTTTCTTCATGTTGTTTGAAAAGGGAGAAGAATCTTCCCTTTTTTATTTATAGGAAGAAGTTTGAGATCAAATGACTCTGAGCTGCCCTTTCATTGGTCAGTCAGTGATCACTTGAGGAAAAAATAACGAACTGGGGTTTTTTTTCCCCCTCCTTCATTTGAAAATCTGTTCTTACCGGTGCCGCGTATTTAAGGGAGTTCTAAGACTATAGTCTTAGATGCTTCAGGAAGCTTATTTTAGGAGGGAAGACTTGACTGAATGCCAATAGACAGAGCTAATCATGAGGACATCTGGATTCACTTCTTAACTCTGCTGCGTGACCTTGGGTCAATGATTTAGGTCGAGCATTTCCAAAATGTGCATTGTGTGTAGGTGCTTATGCTGGGTTTCAGCATTACTGAAAATTAGGCTGTAACTGCATTTACTGTTTCAAATTCAGCTTCCCAAAACTGGGACACTAGCAAAAAGAGACAGAAGTAAAATGTGTGCCCCTGTTTCCTCACTTGTACAACAAGGATAACTGTGTTTATGGAGTGCACCGAGGCTTCCTGATGTAAAAGCATCAGAGGAGAGAAAGGATGGCAGCAAGCTGCTTGCAAAGCATCAGAAAAGTAGATGTTGTTCAGCACAAATCAAAGGATGCTGAACAAGAACCAGACTTCCAAGACCTCCCACTTTACGAGCCGAAGGGCTCCCCAGGCAGTGCAGAGGACCAAGCAGATCTAAGGAAGCTCGGAAATGAAGGAGTCGGGGATAGCCGGCTATCTGCAGGCTGTCTGTACAGCATCCAGCCCCTCCAGCTGCCTTCCCACGCGTTGCCCAACAGCAGCAGAGGAGCAGCTAGCTGAGTTGCCCTTTCTTGCAGGGGGGATCCAGGGACGTAGCATTGAGTGCGGCCAGGGCAGCGCAGGTGTAGCAAGCCGTGTGCTTCCAGGAGGCTCTGGTTTGTGTCACATACGGTCAGTCTGTGCGTGCCAGAAAGGGGCAGACCTGCTGTGCAGGTGTGGATCAGCTATGCTAAACATCTGGTCATGTAGTGGAAGAGTCCTGATAGCATCAGGGTCCTTTCATTAAATGGGCTAGGGAGTTGGTAGACTCTTCTTGCTTTCACGGGTGATAGGAGTGTACAGCACTTTCACGGGTGCATCCTGACTCCAAGATCGGCTCTGGTTGCTGTCAGGCTTTGAAGTGAGCTGAGGCATGTTAACTAGGCAATGGCCAGGGGAGTACTCTACGTAGACAGAAGATGTTTGAGATTGAAGGAAAATCCTCCGGTCCACAAATAGCTCCCACTAGCTGCTGGTCCTGCAGCCTGTGAGCAGATGGACTTTGAAGCCAAGTCATACACAGCATTTGTCTCTTCACCGGAGCAGAACAGTTTGGAAGTGTGGTCCTGGAACCACCTAGGACCCACTCCTGACCCAGCTGAAGGCTCCTGCTTTTACAGTGCAAGGCAAGCAGCCCTCGGGCCTTATGTTTATGTTTGCATTATGAGTTCAACCTCCAGCACAAGCAAACACAAAGCACAAGTGCTCATCTCCTCATCTTTACCATCCTCAAGCATCTGAAATTAATTTTATATACAAGACTGGCAACGGCAAAGAACAAACAAAGCAAAAAAATGTATTGTTTGAGGAGAAAAAGAGAATACTAAGGACACGAATGCTACTATTGCCTCTTTCAATGAACTGGTAGTTGCTGGGGGTGTTCTCTTGCTGAGAAAAGTAGAGGAGAAGGTATTTAGTTTAATTAGATAGCTGATTTGCTTTGTTGTCTAATGATTACATTTATTCTGTGCACAGGGAGAGCATAAGGCATAGAAGTAGGTAGTTTAATGACACATAGACTTTATGTAGCTGTCTGCTTGGGATGAGTTTCACCCATAGTAAACAGAAGAGATGAGGAATTACAAGAGGGATTTCAGAGTAACACATCCAAAAAGACGGCTTTGACGTGTTTGTCCTGGTATCTACATAGTTGCCAAAACAAAATCCGAAACTGACAAAGGACCCAATGACCTCACCAAATTCCATAAATACAGTTGATGCAAGCTATGTCCTCTTGGTGGGAGTAAGGCACAGCACCTCCCAGGGAGGAGCTCCAGCTGGTGATCCCTGAAAACGGAGCGCAAGGTGTCAGGGTGCCCAGCACCCGCTTCACAGGCGGTTCCGCAGTAGGTGCGGAAGCCAACGCTGTCGAGGTAGCAGAGAGCGTTGGTTTCTTTTAAAAACCTTCCTGGCTGGTTTGCTCTGATAGCGTTGAAACTATTCTGAACGAAACCCTGAAATTAGCCAGAATTTCAGCAGTGGGTTTCGGATCAGCTCTTGTACATATTGTTTAAGCTGCAGAATCAATAGCTTTGAGGATTTTTTCAGCTTGTTAAGCCACTCTTTTCATTGCTGAAATTTATTGGGTTAACCTTCCCACCCCATCCCGCCCCCCATCCTTTGTATTTTGCCAGAGAAGTGAATATGGTAGAGAGTGGCCTGAGGCCTGAGAGAGGGAGCTCTGCTGCCAGCAGGATCGTTACTTAACTTCCAGCATCAGGAGGTGAGCGGTGCGGGAGTTATCCTGAACGTCACCACTGCTCTCCTTGGTAGAAATTGCTCTTGGTATTTTTTTGCAAATTGCTCTGAAGTAAAATGTATGTTTATATATGTGTGCCTGTGCACCCCCCCCCCCCCCCCCCCCCCTTTGCACCATCAGCAGAAGCAGAGCTTTAAGATCATTCGTATTTGCTGGAAATTTTGGAGAATATTCTGTTCTGACTGTTAGATTTCAATATTGCTGCCTTCTCTTTAGCTCTTTGTGCCTTTCCTGGAAACAGTCCCGTGAAAACACACATCTCAATTTCTGCTGAAGGATTAACTGTGGACAACTGCCTTTGCTGCCATTCTGCACGAGGGAAAACTCTTATTATTTGAGGATTATTTGGCTCTATGTCTGACTGAGGCAGGTGTGGTAAAGAATAGTTTATGGGTTAGGTATAATTTCATACTACAAAACACATTTACCTTTCCTGTAGGAACTGAACAGCTACAAATGAACACAGGTATTCGTCCAAGACTGCAGGAGAAGTATTATTTGCATATGCATTTTTATCTTACCCTGCTTTGCCAGTAGAAGTACAGTTTTGTACTACTTAGGGTTGTGAATCAGCAGTTCTGCCTTTTGCCATGTTTTGAGAATTTTAAGGGACTATTAGACAAATTGATAGAATTAATTAAATGCATACCCTTCTTATTACAGAAACCCTGGAGACATTTTAAGTAATACTCTACAGTGTTGCATCTTTACCGTGCAAGGTTCAGTAATTTGCTGGAACAGAACAAACTTGGCCAGCTATTTTCTCCAGGATCTGACAAAAATCCTAGAGGACAAAATGTTCCAGTAATCATCTTTTCTTTTCAAGTGTCTGTTAGTTTTTAATCCTTTTCCCCCTTTCTTTTGTCAGAAAATGGCATATCCTGGTTAAAAAGACCAAAAAATAAAAAAACCAACACACCACCATTGTTCCTCCCTGTATCTTTCATTTCATTTCTGTGCTGAATCACAGTGTTCTGATACAGCCTTTTTTATGGTGTAATTGTTTTGTATAATCCATTTTCTTTGGGCACCTCTTAGCTTCTGTCTGAAGCTGCTTCTGCTATAATGAATGTAGTAATAAATCTGTCACAGGTAACAAGCTAAATTTAGAGCTCAATAAACCAGAGGAGAGTTTGCTGTAGATAAGTGAGCACATTGAGATGCAGTAGTTACAATAGTGGCACAAGAAGTCCACTTCTGACAGATTAACAAAAGAGGACATAATATTTGGTTCCTTCACCAATTCACCGCCCTTACCCGTGCTCCCGTAAACAAAGATGCTGTGAAAATATAGGTTACCATCCTGGCGTGTCACCCTGCCTTGACACCCCCAAAGAGTGAAGGTGCGTGTTAGCGGCCCCAGATGAGTGTGCTGTGCGTGACCGTTTCCCTCAGCCATCCCGCAGTAGAGATGTAGGGCGATATTTCTGTACAGGATGGAGCTGCACAGCTACCTCTGGACTGAGGGGGACCCCAGTTCTTCCAAAGAGGCAAAGGGTCTGAAACTGGAATTTGGAGCTATGAGGCAGGAGAGGACCCCGTGCTCCTGGACCTGGACCAAGGTGGTGTGGGAGCTGACTGCGTTGAAGACACCCATCTGATCCCCACCAGCATGATCCCTAAGGCAGTGTGTTCCTAAATAGAATTTATCAGTCCTGCATGCCTCAGACCTGGGCAAGCTGAGAGTTCCCACAGTTGAATGGCTGATTGATTGTCAATACTGAGATCATCGTAACATTTTTTTTCTTTTTTGAGAAGAGGAAGGTGAAGAACACAGAGAATAAAAAGCAATGGAAAGATGTAGGCAGATGACGTAAGAAACAACAAGTTGGAGGAGACCACGTTCAAGAAAGATCCAATGCTCCGAATTGCAAACCGATGGCTGTTAAGTAGAGGGGATAAGTGAAAGAAGAGCAGGAAAGAGTGAAGAACAACAGAAGGCAAGGCATGGCAAGGAAGGGAGAGGGTAAAATGCAAGCAGAAAAAACCCAAGCAAATAGGTTAAATATCGCAGATAATGTTTGGGTCTTCGCGTTTCTGCGTCGCATCTTCACACGGAGCTGTGACACGGCAGCGACGAGGCCATGCCGGATGGGGTACTCCAGCAGAGGGTAATGCCGGAGCCCTACAGAGCAGCTACTGTTTGCTGGCTGGCTGGGGTAAAGCCTGTCCAGAAACATTTGTCCCAAAGATGGGTAAGTTTGTCACTGGAATCTGCTCAGTATACGAGAAGGACCTTTGGAGCGGAGGGCTGTGGGAGCCGCTGCCGTGGCTTCCCTCTCTGCTCTGTGTGATGGGGGGATGCCCGGGTAGCTCGGTGGCGGGTGGCACAGGACAGGCGGCAGGGCTTCCGTGCTCCGGTGCGTGAACGGAGGTGATGATCACTTCTTGTGCTAAACAGCACTGTTTGGTTTCTCAAATGTCATTTACATTAGCATCTTATAATTGAATCAGTAGCACTTTCCTGAAAAGGTTAAATTCTGCCTTTTAAAAATTAAATCAGCTGTTTAGCTGTCAACCACAGCCATGCCCTCCTGTTGCCTCAAGAAGAATGAAACGTTGGCATATTGACATATAAATCGTATTGCTGGAGAACGCATTAACTCTCTTATTTATGACTGCATTGTGCCACAAAGTGCTGCGTCTTGTAATTGAGGGCTCGCTGCTGAATTCATTGCATGTATAATCTGTGGAAATTATTAGCACAGCACATTTCCATAATTAAAATATTTCCTACAGTATAGATTTGAAGACTCCCTAACTGCCGTATATTACTCAAATGCAAAATTCTATGAAAAATTAAATACAAGCACAACAAAGTTTTTATGCATAAAGAATATTTTTAATTAGACCAGTTGATATAGTTGGGAAAAGCAATCAAATTAGCTGGGTTCAGGGACCCTTTTTAGGTGACCGATGAAAGCTTTATTTGCTGCTGATCATTGCTGATCACAAAGAAATGTACGGCGTTACACTCATAGAGTGATCTTTGCCTTGCCATCAGTGACACAACCAAATAATTAAAATTAAAGCTATTATGAAGCATTCATAGGAACTGTTCTTTTCAGTGGATAATTCTTAATAATAAGGTGTTGCATTAAGGGCTATCCTAAGGTAATGTTAATATTTTGATTATTTTCAGCAAGCCAATAAATAAACATTTTCTTTAGGCAAAAGTTTGCCATTTTAGATAGCTCCTGAAGTCAGACAGTTCTGCAAAACAAAGAATTTTAAACAAATTCCCTCTCATATTCTCTCTTCAGTAAAAAATGTGCCAGAATATTGCAGACAGCATGGAACAGTCCTTTAACTGTTATCTCTGTGTCTGAGAAGTCCATTTGCCTTGTTAAGGCTGTCATACTACGTTACCTTTTCTGTAACCCTGGAAACAACTTCAAATACTGTGATATTTGAAAAGTCTACCATATAACTTGCCCTTAAAATCTTTTTCCCTTTACAGAGGTCATTAAGCAATGATAGATGTGCATTTCTTTGTGAGAAAGCTGATCCTCACCTGTTGTAGGTAGGGTGAAAAAATGATGTTGGCAGCACTGACAAGTGTCCTCTCTCTTTACCTGCCCATGGAGTTCAGGAATCCTTCTCTCCAAGTGTTGCAGGAGAGGATTTTCAGGAGGCAATAAATAAATTTTGATCCCTCTGGTTAATACAGTTAAGGTCAAAGAGATTCTATGTGAAGCTGTTTAAAATACTCTTAACAGGCAGACATACTGCTGTCAGTAGTGCTAAGTGCCTTATCTTGCTGAGGAGTGTATACAACCCTTATGAAACTATTCTTAAGTATTCTGGTTACTATATTTAGCTCTGGCTCATAACAAGACAAAAAGCACTTAGCTAAATGTAGTCCTGAAGTGCTTAATCCGGTTAAGAATATTTTGTCCTTAGGTGTCTTCTACTAAGACTTTTTGTAGCTCACCATCCTGCTGCATCATGCAAAAAGCTTCTCTGTGTGTTTGGGCCTGGGAATTCTTTTATAGCCATTTATTCTGTTAGAGCCTCGAAGGCTGGTGTTGACTGAGGACGTCTCTCAAGTTCATCGGGGGGGTCCCACTGGGACTGTCCTGGGAAGCCTCATTCCTCTGCCCCTTGCAGCTCATATCAGCCGTATGGCGGCGGGACATGATAGCTGCTGCTAGAGACTGGAGAATCGGGACTTTGTTTCCCAATTTAGACTCCGTGAGCATTAACTCGACTGTTGTCTCTCTCCGTGACCAAACACTGAGTAAGTTGAGCTTCCCTCAACTTACTGCTATACAAGCTGGCTGGGAGGGTAACCACGTGTACAAGGCAGAAAACCTGTCAGGCGTCCTGGGATTTTTCAGTTGTTGGACAACCTATGGGCAAGGCGGTGTGAAGGTTTCTGCATAAAGCTTTGCACTCAAAGCTCGGGAAGAATCCTTTTGTTTGGCTGAATTTTTGCATACTTAAGCCCATATAGAAAAAATGTTTCCTGAAAAATTGTGGTAGAGTTGTCTGTGCAGTCACAAGTATTTTTTAGAATTTAGCTCGTTGCTTTAAAAAGAATTTTCTTTATACCTACATATCTCTGAAATTATTACAAGTTAGCAAAAATTCTGTATGAGTCATTCTTCTAGAGGAAAAGCAACCATATGATTTTGATAAAACAGCACTGACCAATGAGCAGCAGTGACTAAGATAAGCACCTCAGTTCTATGATAGCTCAATAGGGTAACAAATAAGATCACATGCTCCTTTTGAACTAGGATAAAAGCTTGTTACTTGACCAGTGTATGATGGCTGTGAGAACAGAAGCGTAGCAGATCCACCCTGTTTAAACTTGTTACGTAGCAGTTGTTTTCAGTTGCGGCTTCACTGGGGATATCAGGAGTTGTGTGAGATTTCCCCTGGAAGTTCATGTTCCAAGCTGAAAATGATGACTTTGTCCCACCTGCATTTTTTACTGAATCACTTACCACTGAAACACATGAGGTATTTCATATGTTGCTGCTGTATTTCTGTTGTGTGAGGAGGTTCAAGCCTCTTGCAGGTAACTTCTGTATTACATTTACAACCACCCTGTCACACTTTATCTGAGCCAGTATTTTTGAGCAAACGGTCTGACATAATTTCATTCAGCTTCGATGAGCAGGAATTTGGCCCGTTGTCTCACGTGACTCATGTAAACCTTCCCTACAAAGCACTCGCTTCTCTACAAATGAGTGCTCAGGGTCTGTGTTGCTCATGGTGTTTAGGAGCAGCCCCACGTTGTCAGCCCCTACCCCGTCGCAGCCACCCTTTCCAGCATGCGTGCCTGACGTGTCTCTTGCAATGGTTCTTCAGCCACTTTCTTGTGTTTCGCGGAATCACGGAATTTTCAGAGTTGGAAGGGACCTCTAGAGATCACCTAGTCCAACTCCCCTGCTGACGCAGGAATGCCTAGAGCACATTACTCAGGACCGCATCCAGGCGGGTCTTGAAAATCTCCAGAGAAGGGGACTCCACAACCTCCCTGGAGAGCCTGTTCCAGTGCTCTGTCACCCTCACCGTAAAGAAGTTTTTTCTTACATTTGAATGGAACTTCCTATGTTCCAGCTTGTGCCCGTTGCCCCTCATCCTGTCGCTGGGAACCACTGAAAAGAGTCTGGCTCCATCCTCCTTCAACCCACCCTTTAGATACCTATAAGCAAGAATAAGGTCTCCCCTCAGCCTTCTCTTCTCCAGGCTGAAGAGTCCCAGCTCTCTCAGCCTTTCCTCATAAGGGAGGTGCTCCAATCCCCCAGTCATCTTTGTTGCCCTATGTTTCCTTCCCTTTGAGGTGTTTTCACTAGTTGGAGAAATGGACAAGCTCTTGCCACTCCTTTAGATGTTCAAAAATTTTGAGGTATGTTTGCTTGTTCAGCGTGGTTACAAATACGTAATCCCTAGTAGTGGCAGTGAGGTTTTTTGCAGTGTCTTGAGCTAATGGTGGAACTAATGGTAATAGGAGAAACAGCCATAAACCTGGGCTCAAAGCAGGGAGGTCACTTCAAGGGCATTAAAAGCTCATTCAATTTGGAAGGCCAGCATTTGGCTATTGTTGAAGATACCACTGTCAGTCGTGGACAGTTTGGTTGCATCTCTATCTTCCTGGAGAATGAGGCTCATCTGAAGCCAAACAAATATCAACACCAACGGTTTGAGGGAGATGGGCACTGTGCTGTGGGTACGGTCAAGAGTTCAGGGTGTTCATTAGTAACCATTTAAATTGCAAACTAAAAGGAGACATGTGTGTCCTATCAGTAGCAAATCTTAGTGGGAGGCCTTAAGTCCATCCACAGGTGGGTGGTTGTGGCTTGCGCTGATTTTAGGTGATCGTGTTCATCTTGAAGGAGGTTTTTGGTTGCAAGATTGGATAGATGAAGTATGGATTCTAGTCGCTAGTTTTCATAACACACATGCCAGGTAAACTGTGATACTTTGGAGGCACTCCGATCGATCCTCAGTGGCCCCAAGCTAGTAGGGCCATTCCTCCACCCTGTTGGGCCATGTGGCTTTTTGGGCATGAGAGGTCAAGCTGGCCTTCCCAGGCTTCTTCTGCAGCAGGGAGCCCCGGAACATGGTCCAGCTCCTAGAGGCTTTGCTGAGCTTTCACCAGTTATACTTGAGCATGTTTCTAATTTATGGTGGTAGACGTTTTCAGCTTGACGTGATTGCTGCTCTCTGGGCTAAGTCTTGCCTGCAACTGTGTTTTAACTGGATTTGCTTTTCCTTCCAGGATTAATTTTTCTCCGTCTCTATTTACATGGTGATAAGAAGTGCTAATCCCACTCCGTCAGTCTGGACTGATGAATCTGAGGAATAGAACAGGTAATTTCTAATTTGGCTTGGAGCTTTCAGTGACTCAGGCAGTGAGAACCACTCCCTCCCCATAGAGTGCATTCCTATTTCGGGACAAAAGAAATCATATAGTTTCTTCTGCCCAGGTCATCTGCAGGGAGGGAGATCCTTGCCCTGGAGCAGGAAAGGGAGGGTAAATTTTTGTAGCTTTTACTGTGAGCAGCATCTTTGACTTCCTGTCAGTTGTGGGTGGTTTTAATGGGTGTTACTTTCATAGTCACCGAGTTGTTTGAGCTTGGAGTAGTCTTAAAGCAGGGAAAAACATTTGGATGTACCCATTGAAAAATGCCTCTCGGGTGCTGGGCAGGGTGGGAGGGTTTTGCCAGTGCAAATGCTTGCTAGAGATGGAGGCAGAGTGGTGCTGATGCTGGGGATGGGTGCGATCTCTTCTTTGGAGTTGTTTGATGGGGGTGGAACCCAGCAGAGCTAACCCGGGCGACGTGGTGTAGAGTGATGGCAGCTGGCTTGCCTGCATCTGCGTGGCTCCCCGTCCCTCAAACTTAGCCCATCTGAGTCACAGAAGACAAGTCACCAGTGGAGAGGTTACCCTCATGTTGAATTTTCCATCATTTCACAGGTCTTGAGAGTAGCATGTCCTTACTGGGAATTCTTGTTAACTGTTCTCCTTATCTGTGCTGCAGGATCTGTTAAGATAAAGTAAAGACAGCAGCCCACAATGACTGTTCTGGTGCAGGGACATACAGAATCCAGGGAATTCAGGTCACATTCCCTTCTTTTCACTGGTTAGTGCCAGGTGAGGGAGTTTTAACTTGGAGTCTTGGGTATGAATCCCAGTGGCAGGACGCAGCTCAGATGATGTGGTGGAAGTCCACCAGTGCAAGCAGCAGTCATTGTCTACAGGGTGCTTTGGATGAACCTGTCTATTGTATCATCTCTTAGATGTCCTGATAGTACCCTGCTGTTGCCTAATACTAATCCTTTGGGGGATTAGCACAGTTTCCTTCTTCCTCCTATGCCCTTCCACTGAGAAAGAAATCTCAGATGCTTTTCAAGCATTGCAATGCTTGAAATCAACCAGCCGCCTGTTTGATTCCTCCAAACAGGACCAGGCGCAGTGCTGCCTAGTAGAGACATCACACTTGCCAGGGGGATGCTGATTCCTGTGCAGAGTTCAGCGCTTCGGCAGGGCTCCCCATCCTGTGGCAGAGGGGAGTGCAAAGGCCAGCTGAGGGGCTGCTGGCTCTTAGCTCTTTCCCTCTAAAGTCACATTTATTGTAGCTGTATGTTTGGGTGTATAGCAACGGTCTCACTTCTCAAGCCTCAGTAGCTGACGGAACAAGCAAGAACCTACATAACAAGAGTGGAGTTTAGGAAAGGGAAGATTGAAACATACAGGAGGTCATAAAGTACAAACCAGTAAGCTCCATATTCTGACATCCTCAAGAAGATCAGGTAATATGTCTCAGTAAGTACTTCTGTCTTTTCCTTCCAGAGCCCTGTGTTGTGTAAACGAACTGATGGATGAAGATGAGAAGGACAGGGCAAAGAGGTATGAAGGGATGCTCAGAGCACTGACAGCGGAAGCTCTCTCGGGGGAGAATTGTAAATGCTGTGTTGTCCGATGCTTGAAAAAGTACTTGGGACCACTGATGTCAGAGGCAAAAACCTCATCCAGTTTACAGGCTGTGTATAGCAGACCGTGAACAGCATAATTAAGTCACCATTTCCAAGCTTCTCATAGTGTGTTTGACCACCCCTACAATGGGTTAATCAGCTGAGTGGTCCTTAAATTACGTTGTCATGCCCTCAGAATCTCGTGTTATCCTATGGCTATTTATTATCTTGATGCAGGACTCCTGACCTGTGATTTTACTGACATCACGCAGTGCTGCCCACTTGGCGTAGAGTTCCCTGTGAAACTTAGAGAGCAGTCCTGCTTTAGCACAGGTATGGGTTAGTCGCCCTTCAGAGAAGCATTTGGCTCAGTTCTAATTAGTCATCGTCCATGAGTGCCAAAACAGAGATAGCTGTGAATGCAAATGCTGGATCTCAGAACCTCCAAATGCCAACCTGAATATGAATGGAAATGCTTTCTGCATACCACACTCGGTTGAGATCACAGGAAGCATGTATCATCATGAATACGCTTGTAAAGAAAATTAATTACTACTGGAAGAGGTTGTATGAAAATAGGGTTAGCTCAGATATGACCATCGGAAAGAACATTTTGGAAGAAACTGAATGGATTTTCTTTCTCCTTTATTGGTTTTAATGGGGGGGAAAACCCTAATAAAACATTCTTAAATTGTATTAATGCAAGCTGGAAACTTGTCTGTGGTTTCCGCAGCCAGACTCTTAACATTCCCAGTTTCATATATCATGGCAGCAGATTTTCAAAACCAGATACAAGAGCATGTGCGTGACTTCATTCTGCAGTTGAGATGTCTCTGCACAGTGTTCATAGAATCGTCTAGGTTGGAAGGGACCTTTAAGATCATTGAG
The DNA here is from genome assembly GCA_008921705.1 of Burhinus oedicnemus. Taxonomy (NCBI): domain Eukaryota; kingdom Metazoa; phylum Chordata; class Aves; order Charadriiformes; family Burhinidae; genus Burhinus; species Burhinus oedicnemus. The sequence goes on from VFFE01007079.1 coordinate 2,066,216, forward strand.
TCCAACCATCAACCTAACACTGCCAAAACCACCACTAAACCGCATCCCTCAGCACCACGACTACCCGTCTTTTAAATACCTCCAGGGATGGTGATTCCACCACTTCCCTGGGCAGCCTGTTCCAATGCTTGATAACACTTTCAGTGAAGAAATTTTTTCCTAATATCCATCCTAAACCTCCCCTGGTGCAACCTGAGACTGTTTCCTATTTGTCTGTCTATAAGCTACTTCTGCAAGTACAAGTCAAGGAATAAGGAGTCCTTCGCATTTTGACCTTTATATGTGTGCGTACTAACTGCAAAACAAAAATTCATAAAAATGAGGTGGGCAAAATATGAGCATGTAGATGCCAGGACTTCTCTCACTGGAGAAATTTTGCCCATAACACCTTCACCTCGTTATCACCACTTTTGAAACAATGGGAACTGCTGCCGAAATGTACATAAGGGTATGGTCTTACTCAAATGAATATAAATCGTATTTGTTACCTCCAGGCATTCCTTGCTGACGGTGAGCTCAGTCCTGCAGCAAGGCTCTCAGCACTAGCGAGGTGTTTATGCCTGAGCCTGATTTGAAACAAATGAGCAGTCCCAGCAGAGTTTAGATTCTTGTATTTCAAGTGTTTTGCTGAGGCAGGGCCATTTCCCTCTCCCTGGGTTGAGCTGTACATCCTTCATTCTACTTAGCGGCATTTATGTTTCTGTCATGCAGGGCATCACGCAACAAATCTGAAAAGAAGAGGAGAGACCAGTTCAATGTCCTCATCAAAGAGCTTTGCACGATGCTGCAGGGCCACGGCCACCCTCTCAAGATGGACAAGTCCACAATACTGCAGAGGACCATCGACTTCTTACAGAAACAGAAAGGTACTGGAGGGCACTGGCCTGCTCCCGGTGAAGGCGCTGGCTCTGCATCTGCCCAGCAGCCCGTTTCCACTCAGAAGGTGGAAACTGTTTTTTCCAGCCATCCAAAACCTCCAGAGAGGACATTGAACCTAAGTGAGGGGCAGAATAAAGCACAGCAGTTGGCCTCAGGAAATGGGCTAGGGTTTTGAATACAGTGCTGACCAGTTAAACATAGATATATGTTATGGTTTGAGAAACCCACAACAATTTATTGTCATTTAGACAATTATTCTATCACCCGATTACCCCTCCCCACCCGGGAAAGGGAATCAGGAAAAACCAGGGAAACCCAGGGGCTGAAATATAAACAGATTTAACAGGATAAGACTAAATAATTAACATTAATAATACTAAAGAACCAGTACTGATCCCGATACCAGTATAAAATATACAAGGATTATACTCAGCCCATTCTATCCATAGGAAGCTGTGCACTCCCAGCAGCGGACAGCAAATGTTGGACACTGCGAGCGCTACAGCTTTGGGAGGAAGGGAAGGGCTCAGGGCTCTGGGACTGGGGCAAAGAAGTTCTCTGGATCGCAGCCATCAAGGAGACAGAGCACTTTGCAGTGAACTTTCTAATTTCTATTGAATGTGATGTTCATGGTATGAAATAATCCTGTTGGCCAACTTGGGTCAAGTGCCCGGGTCTCACTCCTCCTCAACCCTGCACCTGGTGAGCTCGAAAACACTGAGACCACACACCGTAGCTGGCTAGAAAGTAAATATTTTCACAAATTCAGACATTAGAATCTTCTAAAAGCGTGGTTTTCCCAAGCGCTAGAAGAGAAATTAGTCCTGTGTCGCTCAAACCAGGACAATACGCTTGAAAAGATGCAGCGCTGTATGCTTTTTCCTGTAGTGACATCGCTCCATTTCCCTCACTGGCCACCACATCCCCTGGCACACTTTGTATGCTCTCAAACACAGCACGAGGGAGGAAGAGCTGAGGAACAGCACGCACTACAAAAGCCAGGGAAAAGGGTTTTCTGTGCCCTGTTCCCAGGTCTCCTGGGGTAGGACATGGCTGGGTGCAGCCTGTCCTGCTGCCTGGGCGCTCCCGTGAGCCTTCCTGAAACAATCACGGACACCCTCTGCTCACAGTGATGCTCAGCTACTCTGAAATTAGCCCATTGACCTTCATTTTTGAAGGATTTCTTCAGACCACCGAAAATATCTCCTCTTCCTTTTCTTGATTTCTAATGCACTTGTATCGTGATGGCGTGGAAAATGACTGTTGCATACAAGAAGGCTTTGTGTGGAGAATGATCTGAGGATGATTCCTCTGAAAGCCTCTTAAAAGAAATGTAGTGTTACTTGAAAATGAAAAAAAAAATTCCAACTAGCATGAGTCATGTTGCTTTTTTTTGATGTTTTCTCTTTAAGAGATCACAGCACAGACAGAAGCCTGTGAGATTAGACAAGACTGGAAGCCTTCATTTCTTAGCAACGAGGAGTTCACCCAGTTGATGTTAGAGGTAAGGCGAAATTAAAGCTGCATAGATTAGTGAGAAGTAATCAGTTCAGTGGAGTAGTTCAGGGATATAGGTCTTTTTCACCTGTCGGTCCCAATGTTAATGATTTCTACTCTGCTGGTACACATAATCCAAACCTGACAGAGACCAACATTGTGCTAAATGTTTCGCAGACACAGAATTAAAAATATGATTGCTTCCCCTTAAAGAGAAACAACTTTTCATTTAGGAATGAAGATGAATTTGGCCCAGATTTGGCCTGGTGAGAGAGGAAAAAGAGAATTTCCCTCCTCAGAAGAGCCACTAGAGCTAGCAGTTTTAGCAAAAACTTGAAAGGACCTGAAAAAAACGGAGCAGCTCTCTTCCTCCCACATCCCATTAGCCAGGCAGCACCTACTTTGCTGCCTTTGCTGCTGCTAGCCGCGCGGTGCTGTACGTGTGATGTGAGCTGTATCTTTTGCTCAGATTGCCTTGAAGTGCATTCGGGAGAAGAGCTCTGATACTCTCACCTATAAAATGCTTAGCTGATCTGGAAACACCCCACAAGCCTACATTTTTTTTCTTTCTTAAGGATGCTGCTTTGGGTTTGGGCTGCGTGCTCCTCTGGCGAGGACATCTCCTACCCTGCGTGGGCAGCTGTTGCTCTTTGCCCCACCAAAATAAGGGTGTATGCTGGGCTGAGCTGGGAGGTGCTGCAGTGTCTTAGTTACTCCTTTTCATCAGGACGTCATGACTCACCTCCCTGGAAAAGTCTGTTCATTCTTTCTGGGAATTTCTCTCGCCAAACAAGCCAGTTCGTTCCAGCTGAATCAAAACAAATTCCCCCCTTAGAAGTGGCAGGGGAGAGAGCGCCCTTTAATAACTGTTGGCTTGCTGGACTATGTTAGACCGTTGATCAGTTTACTTAAAATAATTTTTTTTTCCAGAGAAGGCTTATTTTCAGCGAGGACAGAGTATGACTTATAAGAAAGATGGGGACAAACTTTTTAGCAGGGCCTGTTGCAATAGGACAAGGGGTAATGGTTTTAAACTAAAAGACAATAGATTTAGACTAGATATAAGGAAGAAATTTTTTTACAATAAGGGTGGTGAAACACCAGAGCAGATTGCCCAGGGAGATGGTAGATGCCCCATCCCTGGAAACATTCAAGGCCAGGTTGGATGGGGCTCTGAGCAACCTGGTCTAGTTGAAGATGTCCCTGCTCATGGCAGGGGGGTTGGACTAGATGTTCTTTAAAGGTTCCTTCCAACCCAAATTATTCTATGGTTCTGTGATTCTATGACAGTGAGATGGTCAATAACTCTCTGTGGGGGAAGATGGTGAAAGCTGCATCTTCGGCTCCCTGTAGCTAAGCTGCAGAGCAGCCTGACAGTGTCTTTAGAAGAGCTGGCTTTGTGCATGGTGCTGACCAGAGGTTAAACCTCCCAGACCTTGCTAAGTGTTAGGCAGGCACTGGGTCAAGGGTGCAAGAAGATACTGTGAAGAACAGGGAGAACACTCAAAGAGGAAAGCACATGCAGTGACTTAAAAGGGACAGAGAACTTCGACTCCGGAACAGAAACAATTGTGAATAAGAAAGGGGAAACAAAACAAACTTTAAAATTGTTGTGTCACTAGCCTAACAAATGAGTGCTTTAAGCAAAATAAATAAGGCTTTAGATCTTGTCCATATTGTCCATAAATTGCTAAAAATACAGCATTGTATAATTTTTCTGTCTCTGCTTATCTATCCATCCATCCATCCATCCATCCATCCATCCATCCATCCATCCACAGTGCTGGGTTGGCAGTGATGATATCTAACATCTCCTTATGCAGTGAATTGGTTAACTATTGTGTAATTCAGAACACATAATGAAGTGACTGAAGTCACTAGGATTGTGTGGGTGTAGAAATTCTAACCACCGCTGTCTTGCTTCATGTTAAATAAATGCTCACTGGGTGAAAAATACAAGTCAATTTAATATTAATGAGCAAATAAGAATATAAGAAGGATGTTGAATTAGACAGCATGTGTAATTTTTATTTTTCCGCATTGAGCTATCATTTCCATAATTGATTTATGTTAGTTTTAGGCTGTTAGAAGCATCACCAAAGAACAAGTTAGCCTATTAAGTTGTTCCCTTGCATAATTCTTTTTATTTTTTTCTTTTTGCCTGCCTTTTCTCATTAGGCACTAGATGGCTTTCTTATTGCTCTTACCACTGATGGGATTATTATTTATGTATCTGATAGCGTCTCGTCTCTGCTTGGACACTTACCGGTAAGTTCTGACAACTCATTATGTTGAAGAATTGTTTCCCTGCCTTAATGCAGCCCTGTCACTGCAGGGCTGGGACTTGGTCTTGTCCAACCAAATAGCCAATGGACTGTGGGTGTGGGATAAACCAACAAACTCTTAGGGAGTTTCTAAAGCTCCTGTGAATATTAGATTCTCTCTCAGGGTCTGTGACTTACCTAAAAAATACCTATGCAAAATCACTGTATTCATAGCGCAGCACTTGGCAGCACGTCTGAAGGAGGGTCTGGGTGGTGTTTATCCCACCAGGTATATGGAAAATCTCATGCTTGTGAAATCTGTGCATGCTGAAGCTCTTCTTGGATAGTTTAAAGATCATTTCAGGACTGAACTTACGCTCTTCTGATGTCATTCGTTTTTTCTACTTTGAGCCCATGGTCTTCAGTAACAAATATGTGGCCTCAGATTTTTCTGGGAGAGTTTCTAGACATGTTAGGTCCTGGGTACAGAAGTTTCTGCTGGCCCCTCAAAAACATTTTTTATTTTTATCTGGTGCCAGACATGAGGCACCAGTGATGCTATGTGAGGGCAAATTGGAGCACACAGTTAACCTGGCTGAATGTCCTGGTGTACAAAAAAACAAATATGTGCTGACATTTTGGTAGAACCCCTTTAGTCAGGATGTGTGGGTTTATCAGCACTGAAACACTCGTAGGTTGAGCTGATTTTGCCTGATGTTCAGCCTAGAAGACAAATGGAGGATGTGAGGAGGAGCTCCCTCACTGCTGTCTCGTGCTTCCAAAGGGAAATGTTTAAAATTTTCAATTTGATAGGATATTTCTGATCATGTTGTATTCCTGCAGTACCAGGGATTCTTCTCCAGCTTGCATCTGGCTGAACTGAAGGGCAGCCTCTGGGACCCATATGACCTTTTGCAAATAGATAGGGTAAAATAACCTAAGGGTTATATTCCGCCCTAGATCCATTTGCAGATTGACTGGCCTTCCTTGTCTTAAGCATCCATGCTAGACCGGCAGTATCTGTGCTCAGCTGCGGGATGAAAAGGCGTGTGGTTGTGGCAGGCTGTACTGCTGAACATGACAAAGCATTCTTTTGTATCAGTCAGATTTGGTGGACCAAAATATATTAAACTTTCTGCCTGAGCGGGAGCAGAGCGAGGTGTACAAGCTCCTTTCTCCACATGTGCTCATGACAGATCCTGTTGCAGCTGATTTTCTAAACGGTAAGCTCTGCTCTTGTCTGTCGGTCAGGGAAATTTGCCAAAGGCAAACAGCTCCCGAGGGAGGTTGCACAGGGCTCTCCAGCTATTTAATTCTCCTGCCTGCCACCTCTGTTTTGCCGCAGTTAATATTTCTGGCTTTTAATGCAGCATATCATCTAATGTTCCTACGTGCTCCCGGTACTTGGTCTTTGATTTGGACGGTCCTTGTTTTACTGTCCGCTTTGCGTCACAGGACAGTGAAGTTGCCCTCATTAGGTATTTTTCCCAGGGCAGGACGCTGGACTGAGCCTGTGAAAGGAGTGAGGGCCTTGGAGGAAGGACAGGGGTAGGAGAAATCCCCAAGGATTTTGTTCCTTAAGAAGCTTGCATGTCTCAGCACACCTGAGAAACCCTACATGTAATTAAAGCAACGGCCTTCCTATGTGAACGGTCCATCCGGATCTCTACTGCTGGGTGCTGTCCTACCCCCAAAACGTCCCTTTCCCCTAGAAAACATCCCCAGCACCAAAGCGGGCAGCAGTGTCTTCCTAACATCCACCATTCACCCAGCCCGTGTTGGGAGCCCCCTTTCCCGGTGGGTTTGCCGTGGCCGGGCAGTGCTAGCCTCCCCTCGCTGCTGCCCCGTCAGCGGGAGCTGGGCAGCCCTCACGCTGGTGCTCCGCCCTGGGGTTGGTTTCCATCCGACTGAAGACCACATGGCCTAATCCATGGAGTTCAGACCTCGGGCAGAAAACTGAGTAAGAGCTTGGCACGGTGCCCTCCACCGTTAATGGAAAGGCTTAGGGTGACTTTAGTGCCCTTTGGATCTGGGTCCTACTGAGCAGGGTGAGAGCGGAGTACTGCAGTATCACTTAACAGCTTTGCCCGAAACCGTGCATGCACGACGTCAGGGGAAAATACCGCTGACCGATATTGCCAGGGCTTCACGCCCAGCATAGCGGGGTGGCTGTAAAACCATGGGAGAAAGGGTGAGAATACATTTCCTTAAGCAGAACAGCTGATCATTGCTCCTAGTAGTTATATATTTACTTATGGGTATCGAGCATCCCAGCAGGGTGTGCTCAGATACCACAGCAGCAGGGTTGGTATGAGCACCGAGATAGATTCAACATATGGAGTGTGCTCAAGTGCAGACTTGTAGTAACATTGTGTATGTCTCCCTCTCTTTCTCTCATTGCAGCGGAAAAACAAATAGAGTTTTGCTGCCATTTAGCAAGAGGCAGCTTAGATCCAAATGAACCCCTCATGTATGAATATGTGAAATTTGTAGTGGATTTTAAATATTTTACTCACGGTAAGTTATTGCATCAGCCTACCTTTACCTCTCTACCTCTCTCCTTTAAATTGTGTGTTGATCTGTAGCCTCCTAAAGGCCTTGTTTCAGCTGAAAATGCCCCATAATCAGCAGGGATGGAATGAGCTGCGGAGGGCCACAAAGATGGTCAGAGAGTTAGAGCACCTCTCCTATGAGGACAGGCTGAGAAAGTTGGGGTTGTTCAGCCTGGAGAAGAGAAGGCTCCGGGGAGACCTTATAGCAGCCTTCCAGTATCTGAAAGGGGCCTACAAGAAATCTGGAGAGGGACTTTTGACAAGGGCATGTAGTGATGGGACAAGGGATAGTGGCTTCAAATGGCTACCAAAAGAGGGTAGATTTATATTGGATATGAAGAAGAAATTTTTCATTATGAGGGTGGTGAGACACTGGCAGAGGTTGCTCAGGGAAGTTGTGGCTGCCCCATCCCTGGAGGTGTTCAAGGCCAGGTTGGATGGGGCTTTGAGCAACCTGGTCTAGTGGGAGGTGTCCCTGCCCATGGCAGGGGGGTTGGAACTAGATGATCTTTAAGGTCCCTTCCAACGTAAACCATTCTATGATTCTATGATATGTTGGAGACATTTTTCATATAAAAGTGGTGGGGAGGCTGTTGGTCAGAAGAGTGCACTCTTCTGCATGCTGTGCTTAAAGAAATGATACCGGACTGATCCTACCTCCATTTGACCCACTGCCAATTGTAAAGCAGCCTACTTATTGAAATAACCAGTAAAATATGCTGTTCTGTTTCACTTGTGGCAATCAAATGACACTTTAAAGAGATTAAATGGTTTGAGAAAGCTATAAAGTCTTGAATCTCGTTGAGCTGGAGAAAGGCAGGCAAGGAGACTGTAGCTGCATGCTGTGAGCTGCTCAGAGCTGTCTTACGAAGCTTCCCTGCAAGCCAGGGGTAGGTGGTTACAGCCGTGTAACTCAGAGCCTAGAGGGTCATGCTTTAAATAACATAAGGGTGTATCAGTGTAGCATCGCCTTGTGGGTGGGAGGAGTTTGTTGCTTGGGTTTCATCAGTCATTGTACCCGTCTTAACATGAAAAGAAAGCTCTCCTTCCTCCTCTTCTTAAATAAATTGTCTGGTTGTGTCTAGTGCCTACACTCTCCTGTAATGGCTTTGAGTCAGCTATTGCACGAGCTTTCAGGTCAGCCACGGAGGAGCAGATTTGCCTCGTAGCAACCGTTCGTCTTGTCACACCGCAGTTCTTAAAGGTGAGAGCTCTGCGACGGCATCTTCCCCTTCGTGCCGGGATCGGCCGGTGCTCAGCGGCAGAGCTGCTGCTGCTGGTACCACGAGGTGCGTGCTGGGCTGTGGCGAGGGCAGCCGTGTTGCAGCAGCCCCTCCAAGAGCACGTTCAGCAGCACAGATTGCTTGTGCAGAGGCTTGGTAAAGAGAGGACACCGCTGTGTTTGGGAGTGGGAGACGACGTAAGTATGTGTTTGGGAATGACGAGATATAAAGCGGGAGTTGCTTTTGAGAAGAGGCGGTTGTGTGATGGGGTGTCTCGGAGCTGTCAGCCCAGGGAGCACCAACACAAGGTGACCAACTAAACCACTTGAAAAGTTGCAGCCTTTAAAGAAATAGATCCCACTGTTCCTTTGTGTAAGAGGGCCACCTGCATCTTGAAACGCTGTGAACACCGTGTTTCACGGACTCTTTGCTGGTCTGTAAGTGTCCGGTGGCGCAGTGCAGTGATGACAGGGATAACCACTGTAGGTGCTTCTTGCTCAAGGGACCATTAGCCAGCTCGGTTTGAGGCTGGACCTGGTGCTGTCATCCATCTTCAGATACCAATATTTACAAAAAGCTGGGGGATTTTGTATACAGATTGCAAGATGAGGCCCTTGGACTATTTATCCTAGCTCTGAAATTCAGCCCAGGGTGAATTATTCAGCCACTTTTCATCAGTTTATGCATCTATAAAACAAGGCTTGTACATTCCTTAGAGGATAATAAGTTCTCTGCTTGCAAAGCACTGCATTTTGCTAGGGTTTGTTGTACCAAGAAGATGCATTCTTGGTCTTGAGAGAGGGCTCCTTTTGTCATTTCATAGAATTAAATGTCTGGATGTGCCAACTGTTTTGCAGGAGCTCTGCAATGTTGAAGAGCCCTGTGAAGAATTTACATCGAGGCATAGTTTGGAATGGAAGTTTTTATTCTTGGACCACAGGTAAGAGATTTGGATTTAGTCACTGAAGAATAAACAACCTGTAGTTTAAAAATAGAAAACTTTGTGTAGCTATTGACCGAGATCCCAAGTAGAACAGCTCTAATTAAATGCAACTGAGGAAGTAATAATACTCTGAACTTATTTATTAGGCATCCTTAAATGCTTTGCTCTTTTCCATATTTTAGGCAGGTAAGAAACCATATAAAATAGTGGGAAAATGTCTAGAAAAGCATCTACCCACCAAAATATTAAGTCATTAAAACCAAGCAGTGTGGGTCTTGTTCCGCCTATTGGTTTAGCTCCTCTGTTTTCCAGCTACAGCTTCCAGGAATCCTTCTAAATCTTTTGCTGTGTTAATAAACTTTTGATTTTCACCTTGAGAAATGATGGAATTTATAAAAATAAAAGAAAAAGCAGTGGATTAGATGATTTAATTGCAGATTTGTTTTTGACAATGCCATACGGTGGGCTAGGATTCAGCTTGGTGAATGAAACAGACTGGAACCACTTTATTAAGCTGATTAATACAGGATTCATTTTCTTTAGAAGAAGCTGGAGGTTTTTGTTCACTCTTTTACTTCTCTGTATTTGACGTGTATGTATAAGCTTATTGCAAAATCCTGCCCTTTCCATTATCCCTCCCTTTGCAAGCTCTGCGAAGGTAGTCATTACTAGAACACTAGTAAATAAGGCTGCAGGGAAAAAAAATATTTGGGAGGAAAAAAACCTAAATATCACCTGCACATTTAGAGCAAGAAAGAGAGAGAGCAAATATGAATGAATAATAACTTGCATTTATACAGTAAACAAGATGTGTTTACTGACCCTGCGACAACCCTACGGTTAATGCTGTGTGGTTTGGGACAGTCAGCTCATTATTCATGTTGTCGAGATCTTGCTGGAGTGACTTTGTGAGACTTTAATTGGCCTGTCCAATATGCATATTTTCAGAATCAGGTGATCAACGTTCAGATTTGTAAGAGAGCCCTAAGCCCCTTATTTCACTGTCTGACAAAGTGAGCTGGTTTTCCGAAAGGCTGTGTCCCGGCAGCTCCTGTGAATAAGGTGAGCAGGAGCTGCTTGGAAACCTATCAAAGAGTCTTTTGATGACTCTGGGTTATGACTCAGAGAGGAACCTCTCTGCGCCGGGTGCTTGCAGCCACTCCGGTCCCACTGATATCCCCACTGAGGAAACCATTGTTACTGAGAGTAAATTAAGCTGATGCAGATGCTGAGGCAAAATTTGTGACAGCCCTGGGTGCGAGCGGTGAGCCCAGACCCAAGGAGGAGTGGGGGATTGTGTGGGTTGTCTCATTTAATCACCAATTCAAACCTCTTTCCAGTACAGTCCGCAGGACGCTGTGAAATGTTGTTGGGTATTTAGCTGTTTCTTGCTTATTTGTGTCAAGGCGCACCGCCTGACGCTGAGGTGTGCCGTCAGCAGGGGCAGAGGGCACTCAGCATGAGCTGGAGCCAGGACCTTTGCTATCATGACAACATAAATTGGAGTAAAGATAGATAATGCAGAAAGCACTCCATAGATCTGCATAAACGTTAGAAAACTAGGAAAAATCTGTATTGTGGGTCTACATGTACATATGTGTAGAGGAAGAAAACCTGGCTACTTTGATAATGATCTATTTTTCTTCTGCACTGTGGCCCTCTCCTTATTTTCCCTTCTTTTATTAAAAGACTGCACTTGAAAGGCTCTCTGAAGACTGAGCATTCCCATTTGCACAGCGAGTTGCTGGCCTCAAGGCTGGAACTTAAGCTAACAAGACACTTCCAAATTGTTCCACAAGCAAAGCATCTCCTTGTCAAATGACAGATGAGGAGCATTTTGTGCTTGCTTTCTCATTTAAAGAATTCTGGTGAAAGTCGGGAAAGCATAATACTTTCCTGATCAGCTTAAATGTTTATCTGATGTGCATCTGAAAGACTTTATTGTCTTGAATATAAGCGTGTCATTAAAGATAGGAGCGACACTGGCATGTTCTGCCAAAGAGCCAGCAAGGAAGGACACTTTAATAAATACACATATTATCGTTATTAACAGAAATCTGGGTCACATGGAGAAAAGGAACACAGTGCTCCATGAAAAGTTATTTGAATAAATAAGACTGTATTGTGGCAGAGACCACTGTGTACTAAGCGCGCTCTGTTTCAAAAGCTTTGCCATCAGAGAGTGTGGAGGACTGGCTTTTCCAGCCAACCCCTTGTGCTGGGACTCGGGAGCTCCTGCTCAGACCTTGATCCTCCTGGGGCTGCTCTTGAGCCGATCCCCGGCTCTCCTTCCTTTTTTCCCTGTTTCCCATTTGGTGCCAAACTGCACATGACTGTGGGGAAGAGAGAGGTTATAGACCTGTCTGGGCTGTCTTTAGTCGAATAACCTATGCCCACCATGTCTCTGAAGAGTACAGATGTGGAGCTAGGTCACTCAGCCACGACAGGAGAACTTCCCATATTAATATCCAGAAGCCTCAGGACTGATCCATCCAAACCCAAATGTACTTACACTTGAATAATTTTTTGCTCATGTTCTTGGCCACTTTATGACATTCACCTTCCTTAAGAAGGTCACTCAACAGACGGGGAGAAGCACGTTTGATAGGCAGTGACACCTTCAGCCTGCCCTGGTTTTGCTACGTTAACCGTTTCCCTAACACACCGCCACCTTATTCCTGCAGAACACACTGAACTTGGCAGGTGAGCCTCACGCTATCAGCACATCCAGCAGCCAGAACAAATAGGTGGAGCCATATTAGCACAAGTCCTGCCTCACAAAGTACATGCAGTGCTTGAACTGGTGCAAGCAGGGGTACTTGAGCTTTAGGGCACGGAAAGTGGCATGCTGATATAGGGAGTAGAGGCAAAAATAGTGGTTTTCTCCTCCCGTTTCACTGTTGTTTCATAATCATAAGCTAGCAGGCTCTGGTGAAGGCTGTGCATAAGCTCAGTGTTGTTAGGACACCTGCTTAAAAAAAAATCGCATATATTGCCTGTAAAATGAAAAATCTGGAATTGACAGCAGAATAGTCAGGTAAGTCATTGCACTGTGCCCATCTAAATGCTTCCTTGATTCCTTCTTTACCTGCCATAGAAATAACAGTCCTTAAAGTCAGCCACATGCCTATTCTTATCTTTACTTCCAGCAAAGAAACATTTTTTGCTGGTTTTAATTTCCCAAGCTTTTCCATGGGAACAATTGCTTTTTCTTTTACCCAAGCTGGTTCTGACACACGTTGCAGTTTCCCACTTACTCTTTCTTCTACAGTTACTACCCAGATGACACTTACATCCAACCTACTGGATAATTTTACTCGAGCTCCAAGTTATTAGGCACGCGAACAGCCATAGCGTTTCTCAAGCTGTGTGTCTCACCAGCATGCTTAATGAATTGAGTCACTTGCGTACGTACGTGCCTTTCTCTACACCCACATAATGAATAGGCTCTGAAACAGTAAACACACACCTTTTCATTTTCTCAATTTTTACCTCTGCCTTGCTGGCTTTTGGTGTTTTGTTTCTTTTTTTTTTTTT
>VFFE01007080.1:5315-83656 GCA_008921705.1 Burhinus oedicnemus
TGTTTTTTTTTTCCCTTTTTTTTTTTTTTTTTTCTTTAAGACATGTGAAATTTTCCAGATGGGAACCAACAGACCCGGCTTTGTTGTGATTATAAGTTACAGAGAAGGGGGGAAAAATGTGACTTTTTTTGACCCACGTGTTTACCTAAGACACATGCCAGAATGTTACTGCTGATGCTGGGTACTCAGAATCCCATTCTTAAGGTCATAGCACGTCTATACTGATGTGAAAGTGAGGAGATATCTTCTGGTTCTGTAAAGCCATTCCACCAACCAGCTCAAGGTATTTTGTAGAAATGTTTCTTATAACATAAAAGTTTATTAATAACTCACAGATGGCACCTTTCCCACTCAGTCTGCCAGGTCATGACTTCAGATTGCAGAGGCAGAACCAAGTAAAGGCAAAAGAAGTTAATTATGCTTTATTGAAACCATGCTGTAGTAAAGAACTAAGGTTTATCCAGGAAATATTTTATTTATTGCTTCCTAATCGTAACTATTTCACTCAGGGGAAATTGTTGGGGGTGGGCAATGAGTCTACACTAGATGGGTGAGATTTATTTCCCCCTTCGTGTCACACCTGGTTAGTTTTCCTCTCTAAGTGCAGGAAACACACCACTCAACCCAAACTTCCTCTTACAGTTAAAAAAGCATACATATACAGTCTCATGCCAGAACACCAGCGGACAGTTTGCTCACAAGAGTGTTACACATTTCCACTAGCAAAGTCTTACCGGTATTTGCTGGATTTCTCCTGTATTGGTGATGATCTGCTGCATGACTTGCATGGTCTGCCCAGTTCCACTCTGAGCCTGCTGGGTCTGTCCTTGCGGCTGGGCCTGCACTATCTGTACCTGCTGGCCTTCTCCAACCTGCATCGTCACAGGGGTAGTCTGCATTCAAAATGGGGATAAGGACCAAGCAAGGACTGAACACAGGTGAAACAGCCACAAGATACAACGACTCTAAGAGACAGACTGCTTCCTAGACCCACTGTTACTTCTTGACACTTAAGTCACCATGAAGGGAACCCAGGACCTAGATGACCCTTGTTACTAAGGTACCTGAACACCTGGTCATGACCAGAAAACACATTTCTCTGTTGTTATTGACCGCTGTGAGCACTGAGAACAGGATACTGCAATACATTACACACGGGGTGAGTTGAGGGTTTCATGGGCTCCACTGAACTGCAAAGCCCCTGGACGCTGCTCATTGCTCACCTGCCCTTGCTGAGGCTGGGCGATGATGATCTGTCCTGGCTGGATGGTAGTCGTAGAGGTGGTGGTCTGTTGTCCTTGCTGCTGCCCCTGAACCTGCACTGCAGCAGGCTGCTGAGCAAGTGTGAAATAATACTGTACAGGCTCAGCTGGGGTCACAGCCTGACGCACCTCTTCCTGCGGCACAGGTAAAAGACAGGTAAATGGAGAGGGAACAGATCAACATCCAAACACCTAACCACAGCTGAAACATCCCCCCCATAAGCATGCTCCGTGGGAAAGTATCTTCAATACCTCATTCTTAACAGTTTAACTAAGTAAATCTGAAATGATAAATCAAAACGGGTTTCCTCATTTATTCAGCTATATGGAAATCAAAACCATTTCCAATACCCTGCGTATAATAACGCAGTCATCAATTTCATTATGCGAAGCAAGCGAGTAAAATTACCATAGATGAAAACCAGGTAACTCATCAGTAAATTCCATCATCGCCTGTTATCTTAACACAGAATGAATTGCAAATGCACCAGGAAGACTTACAAAGACTCATCTGTCAACAGAACCCTCCTCTTAGCCTACGTGCCCCACACAAATCTCAATCTAGCTCCAATGTTAAACCCCTGGGAATAAAAGTCATGGACTTGATGTATACTGTCATGCCTTTATTTAAATCCAGCTTTTCCAGAATTATAACAACTTCATTTTGTACTATGGCTTAACAGCCCAATTCTGCTGGTAGCAGGAATATCTCAACAGTGCGAAGAAACAAAAGGCTCTGCTCCAGCTCACTTTCAGAAGGCACAGGCTGTAAACACTGCTGTTTTGTTGTTTCTAAGCATGTCTTTAGGAGAGAAAAGCTCCTTATGATTAACCATCTTTTAGGCAAAAAAGTAGATTTTCAGAGATTATGCTAAGTGGCAAGCCGTTAACACTCCAGAATCAATATTCTTAAGCCCCCCAGAGGAGCAGTTGGATCTTGCACCTTACGGAAGACGCAGCTCACCAGATGTTCACTCCATGGCAGAAGGCGTAAACAATCCTCTCCCAGCCACCTCGAGTTCACAGCTGAGAGTGTAGGATGTTTACACGTGCTACAACATGGTAGATTCCCCGCTTACACAAGTTTGCTTGACTCCCCTGCATTAAACGAGGCTTGCTCATGGATTACCTTCAGTGTATCCCATTGGACACGAAAAGAAAAATTCACATTAAACAAGATCAATGTACGTTGTCTATATGGGCATCAGGCTCGATTAAGAGAGACCTTTTGCTCAGATGCTAGTCTCTCAGAGGGATAGCAACTAAAGAAAAGACTTACTATTGAGAGGTTTCTCAATAGCCTACCAGAAACAAAGATTAAGCTGTTCACAGTTGGCTGTAATCAAGAAGTGACTTCTACGCCCGGCTCTCAGAGCAAACATTAGCACTACTCCACGCTACTGCAAACCACTGCAATCAAACACTTACGATACTTCCTGCACATGGTAGTTCACTGATTATTCCTACTTGCTTCATCAAATCCTTTGGGGGAGGCACTAATAACAAATTTAAAATATATATTCAACAGGACATGCCTCCAGTTAACCGTAAAAGCACATGCATAGAAGAGCTGTGGCTGTTTCTGTAAAGCCCAGTCCTTAGATTTGTTATTTCTAGAGCACTCCAATCCTCAACTCCTATCTGAAACCCGAAACAACTACAGCAACTGAGTACTTCTGTATATATCTATTCCAGGTTAAGTTGCATTTGCTACAGGCAAAAATGGCTTTAAATTCAAATCTGCTTGAACGAGGTTGTACCACATCGTTTGCCATCTTTTATTTTCAAGCAATAGCTTTAGTTACCAGAGCAACATAACAATCATTGTTTCATTCCCAGCTCTTCCATGTAACCAACACTAACTTGTCAAACAGTCTTCGGCAGTAGAGATAAAATACAGATTGTACCCCCAGCCAAAAAGAGCAGGCTGTCAGCCTATAGGCAGCCACTCTTCAACACTGTTGAATCAACGGAGTATTTTCCACTGCAAAGTCCTAACTTACATTCTGATCAGGCAGATATTTCTCCATTAAACTTCTCTTGCCATAAGAAGTATTTGTAGTGATTCAGCAGTGTTCACAGGCAGTGGATGATCGGCGAGAGACAGATCTCTAAAGTCTACTTCAATCCAAAAACTGACAGGGTTTCACTGCTGATGCTGTGCAATCCAAAAGACACAGCTCTGGTGTGATGTATCATCAAGACATGTTAACCTAGCAACCTATATGCATCTAACACACTCCTAAGATACTTCAGGCGTTCATTTGATTATAGAACTTGAATGTTCTGTAATCAGAACGTTCTGATGCAAATCAAAAGTCTCCAGCAAGGAGAAGATATGGGCAATGTTCTCCCTCCCAAACATGGAGTACTTCTAAAAATAGCACTACAAAGTAGAGTAACTGAATGAGGCACCTAAAAGAAAAAGAACTGAATTTGCAATGCCAGAATTAACCTGTGTTACTTCAGGCTGCAGCCAACTCGTTTAGTCTTATTATCAAGCTGAACAAACCGAAACGTGGGTTTTCTTTCCCCCAGTTTGGCCAAGCACTGAGAGCTGCTTCGCAGGCTGCTGCTTTGTCTTTTTATTTAATACTGAACTAATGATCTTTGGACAAATCACCTCTGCTGCATTGCTGCAGGGATAAAGCAGGGAGCTCAGTGAAGGAATGGAAGGAGCTGTGCCATGCTCCCACATGTGGTGGTCACCACATGTCCAGAATACAGAGTTCTCAGCACACCTGTAATGAAGCCTTGGGATGCTGCTAATTTTAACCACAGCTGACTGCAGCAATAGGATGGACTCTCCTGCATATATTGTGACACGTAAAGGTATTTTTTCCTCATTTACTAGAAAGTTATGCTGTTTCCGGAAATCAGAATGAGAGGTTAAACTGAACTCAGGACATCAGAAAGGATGAAACGTGTATTTCCTCCGTTTGGCCATCACTTCAGTAGCACCATGAAGACTTTGCATGTTATCCGGATTTAGATTGAAATATATAAAAAAAACCCAAACAAACACCCCCCCAAAAAACAAAACCAACCAAAACACACCAAAGAAAAACTTCCAAGTAGAACACCTGCCAGTTGAGCCCTGAGCAATGATTCCAGGAGCTGCTGAACAAGGTGCAGCACCGTCCAAACAGAGCTGTTCCCAAGAAGAGGTGTACCGATGGTGGCCCAGCCACGTTATCTAGCAGGCAACTTGTAACGAAGACAGATGAGCAGTTACTGAACTGGTGAACTTGTAGCAGCAGAACACCAAGCATTTAGGTGAAGGAGAGAAATTAGTCTACTAGGAGCTGGATCTGTTTCTTTGTGCATTTGAAGCGGCAAGACTGAGTTTCAACCTCACCTCACTGCATTTTCAGCACCGTTTCACACTCGGAGGGAAACAAGTGCTTTGTAAAACACAAGCCCGTTAAGTTTCAAAGATACTGTGCTCAGATGAGCGCAGCAGCCTGCTGCTGTAAACATCCGACTGAAAGCTCTTTCTAACACCTTACAGCTTCCAGTCAAGGATGTTTACAGTAGCAATGACTGCCCCAAAGGATGCAGGAGGTGGTACTTCCAAGCCCAGAAGCCTGTTTCTCCCTTTACAAGTAAAGGATGCAGACTCAGCACATTTTTTTTTAAAGTTAAAAATTTAACATTGGCAACATTTGGTATCATCAGAGCTATTTAGTAATGTTTTTGGTCACAATTTGTAAATCCGCAAGTTGGACTTCTGTAAATCTCCACTCAAGCTCTATTTTCAAAAAAAAAAAAAATTAAGAACATGAAAACCACTGTAAATAAACATGCAAAAGAGAGAGGTACAAACCTCATGTTTAAATCTGATTCTGTATTGGTTTAATCAACTCTCTCTTCATTAGAGACTGAAATCACACCAAGGAAAGGACAGACAATAAGGCAATCATTTTTATGTCTCACCTGCCGCTTTGGAGGCTTCAGTTCATCTCTTGGAACAATATCGATAAGAAAGTCAAACTGATCAAACTTCGTAATTGCCATGGCAATGTCATTCCTCTGTAACAACAAAAAAAAAAAGAGAAAACCATGCTTCAGCTTTAGAAGTCTGTTTTGTTGCTGGATAAATAAAGTCAAAGCTTTTTAACTGAGTCAAATGAGAATGTCTTCTCCAGATCCCAAGTGGTCAAGCCAGGTGGTGAGAACTTCTGTTTCAGTACCAACAGCACTGTCTCGTGCCGAGCGAGGACTCCAAGATGTGCAATAAGAAGGAGCTTATCAAACTCAGGGTTTTACAGTCATCTGCTCACCCACCAGGCCTCATCAGGCTCTCCACAACAATACCGCTGCAATTCACTACAGAGGGCTCATGACAATCGCTGTAAGCCGTTTAGCACAGGAAAAAAAAGAGGAATTCTTCAAAAAAAACAAAAGAAAACCAAAACAAACTTAAAAATCCTGAAGATATCTGAAAAGAAGCTTTGCAGAAAGACCAGGATGACTGCTCCATGTATTAGCAGCAACATATGCAGAATCTAGCAGCTGGGGATGGGATTTAAAAGAAAAAATAAAGTATCACAGGATCTTTTTCAGGGCAGGGGAATCCCAAGGGATCTTGAGAGAACAAGCTTCAGCATGTGGAAGGGCAAAATGGTTAAAAGAAAGCACGAAGATTAAAACATACACTCAAACTGGCCAAACATCTATTGGGAAAAGGACGTGCAAGAGCCAATGAGCTTCCATGAAAAAACTAGCAAGGTAAGTATCTTCTCAAAATGGCTTATAACTTTACTTTTATATCTTGCCTGAAAAAGAATTCCAAAGAATAGCATTATGTCAAAGCATTAAAAACCTGAATAAAGAGTTACCCAGCAATAAGTCATCACTTAAGTGTATTTGCTTAAGATTTGAAACAACCTCCAAGATAAAAAAGCGGAGTTTCTTTAAGGGAAAAAAAAAAAAAAATGTACTCTGTCCTTTTAAAATTCTTGCAAGCCATCTTAAAAAGCAGGGCTAATTCAAGAAGGTATTAAAAGTCTCATTCTCATTAGTTGAAGATAAATTTGTAAAGCATATATATGAACAAGATTTGAGACAAAGATGCCTACACTGCCTAACGAGTAGGTAAAATTTAAAAGGCCATCAATCCTCTCATTTCAGGCTAGTTGACATTTCTAAACCTTATACTGTCTTGACATTTAATTGCAAAACAATGATCACGTAGAAAGCATAACAGAGACAATTCCTTTGTTCTGCAGGCAGAATATATTATAAAAATATCTTCACCAGGAAGAAAACTTTTACTGAACAGATGTATCTCGTATTTCATTCTCTAGGCTGAGGATTGGGTTCAATCCAATTTCCTCAGGAATAGACTTCCATAACTCAAACCTCTCCACTTGAAATTTTCTTCCCAAATACTCGATAAGCAGAGACTGCACTTCTCCAGCTGCACTGTCCATGCGGAGAGCAGCTGTTCCAGGATGGCAGCTGCTGTGAAAGGCAAGGCAGTTAGAAATAAAACCTGAGTCAATTCAAGGTCTTATACATTAGGATCAGGATTTAACTGCGATTCTGAAATAAACGGATCCATCCGAGCTTGAAAACTGTTAACAGGACATGCTCGAGTCAGCACTTGTGCTTACGAAGCATCTTGTTCATGAAATTTATATCAAATACATCTTCCCACAGTAACTGTATTAAACCGTGGGTTAAGCAAATAGCATCAGCCCAGTTTAGTGGGGATTGAGTGGCTGGATGCCCATTCAATGGGGCAGCTTTGGACTGAAATCAGACGTGCCTCCTCGCCCCCACAGCAATCTCTGTGCCAGCGTATAGGAGAGGTGACATCATGGTCCCGAATAACACAATCTCTCACCTCCGATCTGAGCACCTGAACTGATGCTCGTTATAGTTTCAAGCAGTTCTGGTCAACATGTAAGACTAAAAGCGAATGCTCCCCCCCTCCCCTAAAAATACCCTGAAGAGTTACAGTTTACTCTTGAATCACTAAGAAATGACTATTATTGAGGGCCTCTCAATCCAGGAGAAAGAGTAATCTGTTCTGGAGGAGGGTATTTTTGTTTTCACCTCTACACATTTATTGACACAAACTAACATCTACAAGCTTACAACTACTACTGAAAAACAAATCAGTTCAACAGCTACAGCTATCCTGAGTTGTTACAGCAGGTGACAACTAGCTGACAGCTGCAGCTTTGGTTTTGTTCTTTTTTTGTTTGTTTGGGGTTTTTTTGGTTATTTTTTGTTTGGTTGGGGTTTTTTTTGAAAACAAATTAAGAAAAAAGCATTTCAGTCACACAGTTACACTACTCACTCTGCTTTGTACACAGGTTTGTAGCAATAAACACACGTACTGAAGTTACTGTCTACAAAACATGCCTCATGTTGTGGAAACAAAGAGTTGGAAACAGTTTATGAAGCAGCTGAAGGCCGGGTAGGAGCAGCTCCGTTACCTGCAGAGTCCTGCGCTTGTTATCTTCTGTGTGTATCCATGCTCGCAAAGTCAATTCTGTTATGAATATCTGAGCTGCCTTGGCAAACAACACGGGAGCTTCTGCACTAATCATCTGCAATCAGATTTACAATTTTAAAAAAATTTTACCATTAGTATTCTAATACTGCAAAGCGGTAGTCAGAGTAACTTTATCACGTTAGTCAAATCTGAATGGCTGCATTGTTTAACAGTGAAGCTGGGGGAATTTCCACATCAGAGTATCTCTGGGTGTGACAGTCCAAAGAGTTACCAGCCACAGGTTAAAGAGAGTGTTAAGAGTATTGGGCATCTAAAATTTGTCTCGAAAGCCTATTTCCTCCATGACTAATCAGATGTCAACTCCATATTGGGCTTGATTCTGGTAAGCCAGGAAATGGCATCAGTGCACATTCACCCAGAGGGTGTCAACCAGCAGCTTCTCCTGGCAGCACCTTGGCACACGCATGAATGATTTGGAAATTGAAGAGGACAGGCTGAAGGCTCGTTTTGAAACCTGGCTCTTACTTTATAGTCGTGATATTTATATTATTTGAAATGAATGCTGAAATTGCAAATGAAGTTTGGAGGCCCAGGTAAAGACTCAGTCTCACCAAATTTCTTTTCCTTAAAAAGCATCTAGCTCAAGTTTTACTCAAATTAAGCAGTTTGATTATTAGCTGGCTTGGCATTAACGCTTACTAGTACAGCCTTCTCCTTGATACATAGCGTTCCAGGAAGGCCAGAGACTTCCCTCCCGCCCTTAAATCTCATCTTCCCCTTCATCATCAAAAAATTTGGCAATCATTCGGTTCAGACACTGAACTGGGGCCTCAGAGCCTGGGTTCATTCCCCTTCCAGGCTGAATGAATAGCTCCCTTGTATAGGAGGACAACGCATACCTTTTTCAGGACCTCAATTAAATGTTAAAAGTTGTCCTAACAGAAGGATGGTGTCACATTGAGAAAAACAAGAAGAGTGAGCAAACCATTCTCTTTTCTCTTAGGAGTTAAGCGTCTGACAGTTTTCCAACTTAAAAACCAGGGAGGACTGGAGCAGAGAAAGAGTCAAACCCTGCAGGTGATTCCTTTCTCCTTCCTCTTACATCAGTAAGTTTTCATCACCCAACTCATGGTTATCATCAATCACACATCAAGGGTTCAGCTCAAATACTGCTATCAAACCCATGTTATCTACCTAAATTATTACTTATTTTTTCCATAAAACTTGAAACAGCATAGCACACATTTAGGTGACATCACTCTTCATAGTAAACACTATAGATTTGTGAAAGGAAGAGTAGAGGAAACAAGGAAGAAACATGAGAAAAGACAGTTAAGCACTAGAAAAAACAGGAAATACACAGAATTATACAGTAGACTGGTCTTTACTAGAAGAAAGCAAAACTGCAGAAGTCTTCAGTAAAGATCCCAAATGATCTTGCTTTCCCAGCTCAGTTTAATTATACAAGGACAGCTAATATTGCATTCAAGGTAACTGTTGAAATGTGCTTTAAAAATATTAATAAATAGTAATGAATTGCAAGGAATTATAGTTACAGTATCCAGCAAAAGGACCACAAATACTTAAGAAAAAACCCATGATCATACCTTCACATCTTCATCTAGTTTCATTATCTTCTTTATACGAGCCAGAGGGAGTTCTTGGACTCTGAAGTCTTTCTGCAGAGAGATTGACATTTGAGAGACTCTTTACTGATACTTAACTGTAAACAAAGGTAAGATAAGAAATGTTAAAACAAGTCTGTATTGTCTTGAACTAAACTGACTAAAATTAGATTTATAAAAATAACTTATTTTCTTTGAGGTATGGCAGCTTCTCCTCAAGCCCAAGAATTCTCATCTGCTTTTCCGTACTTTATACTGATATAATTCTACTTAAATCTTCTGTCAGACACTTACATCTACTATTTCACCTTAAAGTTGAAGTCATTCTGCAGAACAGAATGTTTCTAACATTACACATTTCTGCATCTATTTATATTTGAAGGAACTAATTCAATTAGCTGTCTCGGGACCTAGAAACCATTGGAATTTACAAAAACTCACAAGAGAAAATGAAGGCAAACAAGAGCTACATGGGGCCACAGGATGAAATCTTCTTTGCTTTATTTGTACTTCCCTGTTGCCCAATACCAATTTTGGCGTTAAAAACCTTGCCAGAATCTCATTCAAAAATAAAACCTCTTCTACTCCTCTTTTTAGATGGATTTCTCACTATTTTCCAGCAAAGAGAACTGCTGACTCAAAATGGTGTGGTGACGGTTCAGGAGACAGGGAGCGAGCGCTGTCATTGTACTTACACTGCTCTGCTATCAGCTCGTGCCCAACGTGAGCAGCAGCAGAGACACCACCAAGCCACCACCTGCGTGAGAGGAGGCACCAATGTGTCCCCTGGAGAGATCCTCTCCGCAGAGAGCTCTCGGGCTTAGGGAAACTGCCGAGCTTCACTACCAACAGTGGTCTCCCTTTTCTGAAGATAGAATGATGAATTAAAAAAAAAAAAAAAAAAAAAAAAAAAAAAAGCCTTCCCTTCTTAACAAAAATGTCATAGAAAATAAAAGGAAACTCATTTCTCCAGGGAAGAAGGCACTGCAAGACATTTTAGTGAAACAAAAGAGGGGAAAAAAATGCTGAAAATGCTGTTTTCTATTGAAGCAAAATATGGAGGTTGTGCGTTGTCTAGCCAGCACCCCAGCAGGGGGCATTTTATTTAATTTGTATACAAAAAAAATTTATGTGTATTTAAATATATACGCATATAAAATAATATATATAAGAAGCATTCTATGCCCTCATTCTGTAGAGAAACATGAATGAGGTGCTCCTAGTAATATGCTGTAAATCAGAACTCCAAGTTATTGGAGTAGGTGCGGTGTGGGGGTGCCCTTGCAAGGAGTGACGAGGGCTGTTGTATCCCGCTGGTGAATGCGGTATTTTGGAAGGATTTTGGGCAATGGGAGAAGAGGGCAGCCAGGGCTGGGACCTGTGCTTGAACACACAATGTGCTCAGGGTGGCATTTTCAACCAGTAACCACCACAAAAACAAGTTAAGGGGTTGCTAGGGCATGGAAAAATATCCAAAAGATTTTTTTGAGTTGGGGCTTTTTTTGAGTTGTTGGGGTTGGGTTTTTTGTTTTGGTTGGTTGGGGTTTTTTTTTTTGTTTGTTTGTTTTGTTTTTTTAAAGTTCATTCCTTTTTAAAGAGCCTTGTGAGCTTTGAGCAAGCCTCAAGGAAAGATGAGGACAACATTTCTAATTTGTGAAACTCTTAACAGTCTTTAAGTATATTAACTTCTACGAACAGCAGAACTGCAACTAGACATGCATAGGTTCAATGCTATTAAAATCTTTAGAGAAGCGAAACGGTCGGAGAAATTACAAAAAATTAAAGCTCCTTTATTCCTTTAAGGCAGACAGGCAAACGTCACATAAATCAAAATTAATACGCAAGTACCATGGTGAAGGGAAGCATGACCACTACTGGCTACTACCCAGCAGAACAAACTTTAGACACCAATTCCTCATCTTTTCTTTTTTCCAAATTAGGTCTCAATGTTTTCACAGGCCTCTTCTAACTCATTGTGGAGCTGAAATGCAAGTTTCAGCTTAGTCCTGCTTCTGTTTCTCCAAGACTAGGCTACAGTCCTTTCTGTTACATGGGGCAGAGAACAGGGAGCTCTGGTTTGTTCTTCTAAAGCAGCTCCCTTTTTCCCCCCCCTTGAATTTTAGCTACTGGTGGCACATGGCAAACATAAAACCAGGCAGAGATAGCCCTGAAAAGCAGGCAACCAAAGCAGGCTTTCCATCAAACAGCTGCTCTGACCTCTGCTATGCAGTACATGCAGATGAGCTTTAAGTTTACTTACGTCCACATCCATGGGAGCGCTTCCAATAACACGCACGTTAAATTTCAGGATTTGATTATGCAGGGGACAACTGCATAGGAATGCTCTGCAGTTATCCCTTTTCCTTTCCAACCCCCTTCATTGTCCTCAGTTAAATTGTCAATGACTTACTAGCTTGCAATGCAATAAATAGATTCATATGAAGTTAAAAATTAAGCTGCCCATACTTGATAAGCTGCAGAATAAACCCCTTTCATGTGGAGATGAAGACAAACTACAGCTCTTGAACACAAGAATTCACTGCGCTGAAAGAGGAAAGTAATTAATTCTGGTTATGCATACAAATTTCTACATCTGTTTCTTTAATCAACTATCTGCACACAGGCTGAAAAAAGCAGCTTATCTTCAGACTACTGGATTGAGGTTTTCACTTTGAACAGCCGGTCTTTGACCGGAGTTCTTTTGTTTTCGGTTACATTAAAAGCACAGGAGTGTGCTTTCAGGACCACTGTATCAAAGTAATCTATCAATCTCTCTTGAAAAGTCATTTTTATTATATGCCCTTGTTCTCAGGCACATCTCTTTTGGGGATGGAAAAAAATAGAAGCTACTTAGTCCAATTCTTATTCTCAGGCTATACAGGATTTTTTTAATCAAATGTGTTTAAATTAATAAAGCATGTGATAATGATGCACTTGGCATTCAAACGATTTTCAAAACTTCAGGCTTGTCAAAGGAGACTGTTCTGAAAGAGGACATAACAGTTCTATACAAAAGTCTAAACCCAAAAATTCATTCATAAAATTGTAACAGTCTGCCAATAGCCAGGTGTTTGAATTATGAAGGGGAAAGAGACCAAGTGATATTTTGAACAGTAACATCTCCCAGGGTGTACTGATGCGGCTTGTCCTTTGGTGTGGATAAGGGTTCCCTCACATGCTGATCACACGTTTTACATTACAGAATTTGAACAGTAGTTAAACAGCCTATGTAGTACAATGTGAGGTATATTCTCAAATCCCTCAACCTTCTGTTAGCTAAAACAGCTTATGGCAGCTACACTTATACCTGTAGCTATTTTAATATCACTTCCCTTTCCCCCGCCCCCCCAAACAAAAGATAATTCCTCTGCAATTCTCTAGAAAGCAGCCATGTCATCATTTAGCCTGTTAAAAGAACCTTTGAATCAACTTTGTCTTGTTTAGTCCAGAAAGAGCTGAAGGTGTGACTATTACATGTCATTACACTATGAATCAGCTGCATTCAATTTGTATCTCAAGATTTGGCAGTTGTAGCCAACAGTCAAAAGCCTGGCTGAATGACTATTCATCAGCTCTTAAGGCCACCTTGCCTTGTGTAAATAGGCAACTCTACTGCATCCCATAAGCAGCAGGAATATGTTCAATCTGAGGTTTATCATGCTACCAGATGTTACCAGGCACTTTTCACTGTCGGTTCTTCAGAAATAACACAACCGATGAGGACACTCACCACTGTGAGATTGCGTATCTCCTCCATGACTCGTGGCCAGAAGGACTGGAGGCTTTGCTGGGCATCGCTGTTGCCAGCTGTGCCGAAGCCACCATCCGTGGACATTCTGGTAGCTGGGATAAACAAAAAAAGCGCATTAGCAATGAGAGAGGGAGGGAAGCAGGGGTCAAAGGCTCGCAGAGATTCCCTCCAAGTCCCAGGAATACAGGAAGGGGCCAGCCTGGCTAATCGCTCTAGAAAACTGTCAAAATAAGATATGCCAGTCCAGGTCTCACAGCAACAACGTACGGATACTCTCAGCCTCTGGAATTGTTTTTTAAAAATTTCATTTATTTTTCCAAAGATTGAAAAAGAACATTAAAGCAAAATAGTCTCCTATTATTATTCCTCTGCCTTGACACAAGGAGTTACAAAACATAACTGATGCTCGGTCACAGCTCACACTCCAGCGCGCACCTATTATAAAAATAATTTTTTCTCTTGCTTGTTACAGCCAACAACAGTGCAGGATATGGCAGCAGCAAACCCCCTCAAGTTGAAACCAGAATGTCAATGTCAGCCCCATATTATTTCTAAAAGGTGTAATGAAACAGTTGCTTATGTGCCTATTTGAGACGTGTCAGTTTTTGTGGCTTTACACTATTTTTTAAAATACCTCTTCTCCTTGGGTATAATCAACAGGAGAAATTAACAGCCTGCAGAATGCAGAATGTCAAAAGCACAAAGTAAGGTTTAAAATTCAAATCTTTTAATTGAAACAATTTTTAAAAAGTCCCATGCCTGTCATTTAGTATTCTGCAACTGCAGGATGTTAAGCAAGCCTGGCTATTATTAAATTTATACTGGATGTTGCCTGTGCTTTCATTAAGACTTGTTTCTTTGCAAATGGCTTTATTTACAGTATGCGCTAGTAGTCATCAGGAACTTATATGGAGAAAACAAAAGGGACAATAACTGGGTTCGACTTTCCCCTGTAACCATGCTGCTCTGCAGGGAAGATGGTGAAGAGGTCAGGACACACAGCATCGATCAACCTCGTCCTCGGGTGACCGAGACGGTGCCAGATCATGTGGCACTGTCCAGGCACATTTCAGTTCCAGATGACACAATTCTGTTCCCCCCATAAACTCCCTAGATCAAGTCCTGCCAAGGAACTCTTAAAAGACAGGTCTAGTTAATATTAAAGTGAAGTCAGATGCACAACCTGGGAATCCCTTCGAACACCAACATCAGCCTCGCTGGCTTCCACTGCGCGACAGGAGCACGTGGCTCCGGCAGGAGTCCCAACAGGGATGGCAGCCTAGAAGGACAAGGCAGAGGTGCTAAAAACACATGCACACGTAGGACCTGCCGAGACGCAACCTGGCAGGATGGGACTTTGTGCTTCCCATGCACTGAAAGCATCTTGGTGAACGCAGAAGAGTCACCGCGTCCTTCTCAAGCGAGCAGAGCAGAGGAAGCCAGGGAGTTACTGACATTAAATGCTCTCAGGGTCACCCAGAGCAGCTTTGAAGTTTCCATGAGTGACACGCACATACCATGTACAAACAATAAGTCTCTGTGTCTCTTATAACTTAGAGCAAGAAAGAAAGGGTGCTACATTTTCTACAGAGAAAGATCTCAGGATACTCACAGAGACTTGTGTGTCACCATGTAATGGAAAAAGACACAAGAGTAGATTTAGCTCTGACATAAACAGGCACAATCCCTGTTTGCTTTTGATCTGCCACGTACAGGTTTATTTCAGTCCTTCCTCAAGCCGAAGCGAAGCACAGTAACACTGGATAACACACAGCAAACTACCGATGGGAAGCAGTTGCCAACTGCCAGTAATTTCAAAATCTACTATTCCAAAGCAACGATCATCCATAAAATCTTATTAACAGATCAAAGAGATGAATGTCAGACAATTAGTTCGTTACCTCCTGCAGCCTACACTTTCCAAAGCAGACTCTGAACAGCTGTATTTTTCTTTCATCAACCTGTGAAGGGGACACAGGAGGCGTGGGAAGAGCCGAAGGGGATTCTGACAGGGGGTGACAAAGAGGAGGTCAGAAGATCGTATTTTCAGTCTCAAGCAAGAGTTCAAGACAGGAAGAACTCCAGGTAAGCAACCTATGGAAATAAGCGACTGACAAGTTACTTGATGACTCTTCAACACCTATTTGCATTATAATACCATCCGCCAACAAACTAAGATATTTCAAGTAGTTGTAAGAAAATACAGAGAAATAAATATTCTAATGAGAGTGTTAAATTGGCATTTGATTTTCCCCTCTTTGATCTGCATTGTCAAACATAGAAAAAATAGTTTAGGCACAAAAATAAAAGCTAATCCTTGAAATCTGCTCTGTACTGGCAATATTTCAACACTAACACCAGACAGGGTCTTTTCTGCAACTGGAGATGCCATTCATCTTGAAGACAAGCCAAATCACTTTTCAAGGCTTTATTCAAAAATACAAATTACTTGCACTCAAGACACTTAAATGCTGTACTGGAATATAATGTCCTACATAACCCGAAGAAACAACAGGTTAAAAAAAAAAAAAAAGGAAAAAGCTAATGGAGCTAAGAGGAAGAAAATTCCACCATCATCACCACCGCTTTAACCCCTACTGCATGCAAAAGTGAATTTCTTGCATTAAATATATGCCTCTGTGGTATTCATCCAGATTTCAGGAAGAGCTAGAAATGGTTTACTCCGGTCACCTGTAATTTAAAAAGTCCTGTTGATGAATATACAAAAATTCCTGTCTTCAAGGTAAACATAGGACTGATTTTGGAACGCAAAATGAACAGCCTGACGTTCGACCCAAGCGACAATTGCTACTTTAAGTGACTGTTTAGGATAATTGGTAGGAAATTGAGTTAGAGTAGAAACACAAGTCAGCAATAGGCTTATTTTTTTGAAAAAAACTTATAGAATGAAATCACTATAAACTCCAAAATAAAAGCCTAAGCAGGTTAAAAGTGCTCAGAACATTAGTACGGTAATTTCTTCCCATTAAAATGGGGATACATAAGCAGCACTGGAGATGTATGCAAGCATTAGAAGAGGCTCGTAAGGAAGGGAAAAACCCAAACTGTCACACAAATCTACAGCACTGGCTGTGAGAGACAAACTTTACTAATGAAACCATTCCTGCACAATTAGGTAAGTTCCTTCACCCAAGGGGAAGCTGTGTTCTCGTCTTTTAAGAATGCCTCACATCAGGATTAGTGCCAATAAAAAAAAAAAAAAAAAATACCAAAGCACACAACAGAAGATTAGCCCACCAAAGCTAACAGGGAGGCAGCTCCTCCGATTTCACAGTATCAGCGTCTAAACCTGTTTGTCTTTTTGGATACGCAGTTTGCAGGGAAATTTTAGAGCTTCATTATACTTCATCTTTCCTCCTCTGAAGATTTCCTCCAGAACGCCGTGCAGAAGGGGAGAGGTGCCCTGAGGATCCCCATGCTCCCCGCATTGCACTCGCGTCCTGCGGGGTACGGTCTCTCAGAAGCTTTAAGAGCAAACTGGCTACTCCGACACCACCTTGTTGCTGAAAAACAGAAGTTTCAGCCCATCTCCCGTGTCACCTCGTTGCCACAAAGCGTAACCACAACCAGACAGAACATGCCGATTCCAGCAACGCTTCGTCTCCACATAGAAGCTGGGCATGTACCTTGCCAGCTGGACACACTTCTGCTCTGCACAACACTGACTTAACGAAAGCTGTCATCTCACCGGTGCTCCTGATGCTGCATCAAAGCAAACAGGGGTGCTACGCTGACCTCGGATGAGCGAAACCACCAGCGTGAGTCCCAGGAGACTGCAAGCTAAAAACCAGGCTATGCAGAGATGCTCTTGTAGAAGAATCTAGACGAGGAGGTTCACGCACACAGAACACACTCGCTCACAACACGAACACATTACTGAATTAGATACAACCAAGAAAACAAGCAACCCCCCCCCAAAAACCCCACAGAGCAAGAAATAAGGGTGTAAGAACAGAAGAAACTGGGATACACCTGCTTCACAACAGCCAACCCAGTCCGCACAGCCTGGAATATGCTCCGTGAAGGCAAACATTTTGTTTCCAGACTAAGGGAAAAAAGAAACTGAAGGCCAAAAAGCTGAGGCCTAGGCATAAAATGCCTGGAGGTGATTACAGAGCAGATTAGCAAGCACATCCCCAGAACTACAACATCAACACTTTGCAATTAGAGCTTTTCTGCTCACCGGAGCAGAACACCTTTTACAAACATTAAACTTACAAAATCCTGTGGCAGCCAACAAACACTTAAGAGCTTCACTTCAGAGAAGCACAAAGCAAGCATGAAGACACCTCTAGTGTCTGTGGTTCTTTTTTTGTTGTTGTTGCTTTTTTGTTGTTGTTGTTGTTTTCTTTGGTTTTGTTTGTTTTTTTTTGGTTTTTTTTTTTAAACAGATGCTGGTTTGTGCTCTTTCTTTAGTGCTCTGGGGAAGGGGAAGCAGTCAGATGAAGCTGTCTCACCCTGGATGCCTACAATCTGCACGCTTGGGCAAGAACCTGCTATTGAAAACTCGAGCTACAGTATAACCACAAATAAAACCAAGATCTCTGATCCTGCAATTCCACCAGGAGCAGGAGCCCAGAGCTCTTCATCTGGAAGACCAACGGCCAAGAACAGCCCACCAGACCCAGCAGAGCAGCAGCTGCCAGCCACGGGACATTCCTGGGCATCGCTGGTACCGCTCGCCAAGTCAGCTTGGGAACGGGAACTGGAGGACAACCTTCCCGGCCAGCGAGGGTCATGTCACAGCTTCTGACGTGCCTACTTCTAAGTTACTCCCAAGCTGGCCTCGACTAAGACGTCAACCAAACAAAGTCAGCTGGGTGGAGAGCAGATCTAAATGAAATTTATCCAAATATCTGCAGGGATATGCAAAGGGTGAATGCCAGAGGGAAGTGCTGAAAAGCCTTGAGGCTCTCGATGAAGGAGGCACTAACTCAGCAACATCATCAAGTACCACAGACCCTGCTGATAACAGAAACTTCAGGTTCTTTGCATATTGTACAGCCACATTCCCATGACTTACGTTATGGGAAAGCGCCTGTTTTACACGGCATTGTATTACATGACAGTAGAAGCATATTCCATCCAAACATCTTAAAAAGACAGCTAGATCTGAAGTAAGATGGAGGCTAAAAAGAAATTACGCAGAAGCTCAGGCAAATGTTTTGCCTCAACATCCTTAGATTACAGCTACAAATAAGGATAATGCATAAATATTTGTGAAAACTGCCATTGCAAAACCAAATTCCCCCTGCCGCATTGTACCACCATACGAATACAGATGTACCACCTCCACGTCGACAGTGTTTAGAAGACCTCACCCTCCCCAAACAACTTTTCTTAAGATGCTGTTGGTTTTACAATATCCACTATCCCACAAAACTCGCAAGTTAATTATTAGGAAGTAGTGTTGCAGAAAAGGAGAAAACAAGCAATGCAGTTCCTCTTTTTTTTCTTAAAAAAAAGAAGAAATACCACCTTTACTAGCAAAGAATAAACACCAATGCCACAGTACCAAGCAAAAACTCTGGAAGTCTGAAGAATTAAGAATTGATCCATAGAGCTGAAAAGTATTTAGAATAAATACCAATCCCGGCATTCTGTGATACTTTCAGTCTGATGCACTAACTCTCAAAACTGTAGCGTTCTGTTTTGGGAGCCTGTCCTTTGATTTAAAAGTAAAATGTGCAGAGCCACACTTGCATATCTAAAGAATGAGCTCTGTGTAGCAATAAGCGCCAGACACCTGATCCTGCCAGAATCAGAAGGAACAATCTAGCAACCAAGAACTAGTTTCACAAGAAGAATAAATACGGTTTTATGTGAATTTAGTAACACATTTCTTTAAAAGAGAGCAAAGAAGGAGTCTTCAGTGTATGAGAGAAAGCCACATACCAGCCCCCTTTGCGAGATGCTGCTCTCATTACTTCAATTAGAGCGATCCGCAGTACTGTCTTGAGGGAGTGGCAGAATATCAAGTGCAGAATATACGCCGAGTTTGAAATGGACGACGACAATCATCTCTGGCCTCAGCAGCAATCGCAGTGGTTGGAGCTGTCTCTGTGCTGCAGATCGACAGCACGTGTTTTGCATGACATCATGCCCTACGCTATCTTATTTTAAAACAAACCTTTGAGAAGTCATGTTAATGGTCCAAAATTGCTTCCACAGAGATATCATACTTTGACTCACTGTACATTTTCTCTGCTTCAAGATCTACTCAAGTCCACATAGAGATTTTCAGCCGAGCCTCCTTTCATGAAATATGATCAAATTTATTTCCATTACAGGTCCAAGCTACACGTTCACTAGACAGTGGTCAAGTGCCACAAGTGCACAGCACGGCTGCAAATACCAAGGTGCTGGAAACACAGCCAAGAATTACTTTTACTTGCTTTGGGGGGTCCCAGTGGCAGTGTAAAAATAGTTCTTAATTGTATTTGAGATCAATGGTTTCTTCTTCTACCTTAATATTCAGGCCTTGCCCCCTCAATCATGTAAAAATTTTAAACCAATAATGCAACTCAGAAACTTGAGTCACATTGGCAGTTGTGTTGGCACTGCAGACAGGTATTTCTTCCAAACCAGTGCCATGGATTTTGTGTTGTATCTGTTTTCTGCACCTCCTGTTCATCACAGCTCTCACTTTGACCAGGGAGGCAGTAAGAGCTATTTAGACTTGCCAAGGGAATTTACCTGACTTCTGACATGGCAGTAAGAGAGCACATGAAGGTGGTCTCCACATGGCCACCGGCAACACAGACGGGCACACAACTAGCATATCATCCTCTACAGAAGGTTTCCTATCTATGAAACAAGGCACCCAAGTTACAAGTCCCATCAAAACCAGACATAAACTCCGTCTCCATGGCACATTTCTGACCTGATGAAGAATTGGTAGCTGCCACAAGCAGCAAGAGCTGAACAAACCAAGTTTGAAATAACGCTATAAAGGTCTGAAAAAATAAGATGTTGCCACACTGTGGCACAAAACTCCGTGGCAGACAGAAGAACCACCAAGAAGATTTGTGCCTGGCCCTGCCAAAGCAAAAGGAAAGACACAAGCCGTAGCACGCAAGGCTCTGGGGTTACGACACACAAGCCTTTGGCTCCTGATGTTTTAAACGATTCCATGAGAAAAACCACTTACTGCACACCCTGGGAATGGGGCTTGGAGACAGCCAGGCTGGCATGTGCTGCCATCACTACACGTGCCAAACGCCTTCCAAAAGGAGGAGTTACTTCAATGTACACATCCCGTTGAGACTCATTTCCAGTTTTGGGATGTCAACAAGAGAGCACAGAAAAGGCTTTGCCTATAAAACATTACCCAAACAAGTGCCGGGGGAAGGAGGGGGAACACCGTACTTAAAGAGATTTAGACAATGTTTTTTTGGACACAAGATCAGCTTTAAACAAAACCCAATACTCCACATTATAATAAAGAGGAAGCAGGAATGCTATAAAGATGAAACATAATTAACTATATGGTCTATAGCATTACATATACAGCACAATTATTTCAGCATATCACAACAGTGATGATGCTGTTATTATTAAAGCATAAAAACTTCTATCATTACGTACAGCCAACAAATTATGACTAAAGTTACAGTTAAACCACAGGCCAAACCCAAAAGTCTTAGATTTTAACACTAGATATATTTATCCAAAAGATACGGGAACTCTCTTCCATTTCTATAAAATAGCACTGTAAGGCAGGCTGTCAGGTAGCGAAAAAAGGTGAAGATCACAGACTTAGGAAAGCCTGAAGTTCTACTCTTGATGAAAACATAACCTTTCAACTTTTTAAAAGCAATTTCAAGAGGCTTTCAGTAAAACCAACATAATTCAAAACACAAGCACTTCCTTCCAATGTGCTATTATAAGAAACTTTTGCAATTCCTCGGTTTTATTTTTATCCATTCCCTCTTGCGGTATTACATACACACAATCCTGCAAGCATATAGCTGGCACCATAAGTGGTTGATTTCAGCTGATGGGAGACTCATTCTAGGCTGTTGGATAAGATGCATATTTGCAGATTTCTCTTGTTCGATAAAATTAAAATTGAACATCATAGGCTAGTTAAATGCTGAACTAAATTACCTGCGGAGGATACCGAGGTACTTATTCCTAAAGGTTTTTAAGAAAAGGTTGCAAAACGGTGTTTAAATTGAGTTGATCTTGCCTTAGGGCAGAAAAAATAAACAAGATGACCGCTTCAGGTGCCTTCCAGCCCTTCTTTCTATGAATATTTAGCAGATTATTCTATCTTCAAAGCACTGTTTGAACATTAGCTCCTTAATACCTCTAATGCATTACTTCTGTTTTCATTCATGCAAGGTACAGCATTTGATTTAAACCCAAATCAGCTACAAAATCACAGAGAGGGACCTGGATTACCGCTCCCAACAACAGACAACTCGTTAAACCAGCAAAGTTTGGTTTCAGCCGCTAGCTGGGCCAAATCTGCCTTGCACCACTCCCGTTGCTGATCTGCTGCTAAGAGCATTGCAATCGATGTTTTGCTGGATCACATACACAGCCATGCCTCCTACTCACCCCCTCTCCACCCCAGTACCTACGGCAGGGATTCTGCTCCTCCCTTCTCCCATCCCGGACACGGCGGCTGGGTTTCGGCACACTGGGGTAAGTGCTGCCTCTCCACTACCCACTCAACAGGGAGAGAGAGCAAGCAGCAGAGCTGATGCCAGCTCCTCTGGAGGGGAGGTGGCAGGGCCAGAGTAACCACCCCAACTTCATTCATGCAAAGCAGAAATTGGCCAGATAACCTTCCTGATACTGAGCGTGTTATGAAGTTACAGCCCTGATCTTGCAGAGAGCTGCACCAAACTGCAAGCAAGCCAGTACCCTTCACTGGGCACTGAGCTGCGACGGCCTCGCAGGAAGGCATGTGCTGGGAAGCTCAGCAGGAGCGAGAACCGAGTCTCCAAAGCTGCTTCAGCTGCACGGGGGAAAAGAATATCCCACAGCACAGACAATGCACAGCACAGGCATTTTACTGAACACGCACGCAAGCGCCCAGAGAAACCGTGTTGAGTTCATACCTTAATACAGAAGACAGTGTGACCTAGCAGTTAAAGGCAATTGCTAGTGCAGACAATGGTACCCTGCAGTCTCAGGCAGGCGACTGTCAGTTGGCTTTACTCCTTCAGGAGGAAAAAAATAAAAATCAGGAATAATACCTACTTTTACAGAAGCATTGAGTTTCTATTCGCAATGCACTAAGTACCTAACAGCACTGCTAGAAGTCCTCTGTCCAACAGCAGTCCACATTAATTCGTGCACAGAAAGACTGAAGATAGACACAAACTGTATTTAATGCTGGGCAGGGTTTTGGGAGCACACATAAATACGCTAGAGGCTGGTATTAGAAACCCACCAGAAGCATGGCATGGCACCAGAAACCATGCTACAGAATCAAGAAGTGACCTCCCCACAATGCCGCACCAGGTCAAAAATGAGGCTGCAAATATTAGGGCACCACAAAAAATAGCACAGGAATAGTTGGGTATTTTTAAAAAGGTAAAGCAAACAAAATAATCTGAATTGCTGTTTGTACTGGTTATTTTACTTTCCTTTCTTCTTTAAATGAAAGAGCACCAGGGCCACACTTGATATTTGGTGTTTCAACAGTTAAACATTATTAAATAGTGGCTCTTCGCAGTGCAATTTTGGCAGGCAAGCACACAGAGTAAGTAGAGAAAGAAAATTCCCAGACAAATAACAACAAGTGTCTAAGATGAATTGTGCTGCCTCCCCAGCTCCTAAATTAAACACCCAGCAGAAACGGAAAAGCTCTTTTAAGTAAAGCGCGCTCGAGTTAGTCAAGTCTACTTCACACAATAAAAGAGTTGACACAGACCAAAACAATACTGCATATTGCATATTTCACCTTACAAACTTTAATCTCAACCAACTTAGCATAAAGTTGATGTTATGTATTGCAGCTTTACAAATTTAAAAGAAATTACAAGCTACACACCTCACGTTTTTTGCAGTCCTGGTGTATGCGTGTTTTACCTGCTTCCCTTTAACAGTAGCCCTAATGAGGATAACAAGAAAAAAAAAAAAAGTGATACCAAACTCACCTTCACAAAATTACATGGTCTCAGTCTTGACCAGTTGTGTGCTTGCACTTTTATAGAAAAAAAAAAAAAATCTAGTGAGAAATATTAAGGCAGTGCTTTGCTCTCAGAGGCAGAAGCCAGACTTGTACCATATGGGAATGAAATTTCACAACTGTAGTGACATCAGGTACTCACAAAACAAAAGCGCTTGTCACATACCCTGAATGTATACAATACACATAGCATATGGTATATTAATAAGTCAAAATTGAAATCCAACAAAAATATTTTCAGGCCCATAGGCACTATTTTGGCATCAACAAGCGGCAGTGTTAACCAAGCGATAGGCTTCATTTATTCAGAAAGTTCTTAAAATAGTTAAAAATCCAATGATAGCTTTCAGCTTTGGTGGTATCTGTCAATACCCAGGCACCCATCGCAGAGACGACCTCGGAATGCTGTCCCCAACAGCTCACAAAAGCAAGAGTAGTACTGCCAGAGGGGTCTGACCAGCATTTGGGCTGGTTTGCCCATTTTTATATTTTGTATTTTAGGCAGCAGAAGTTCTGATCACGCAACATACACGTTTACTGCTCTGGAGCACAAGCAAAATGCCTGTTAAGACAGTATGGATTAAACAGACATTCAGCCTGGGGAATTACTATTTTTTTTTTTTTTTAATGTTAGTCCTTAATATTTTGAATTCTTTATAAATAATTCTGCATTAAGAGTTTCTATATAAAAAGTTCTATGAGTGCCCTCACATTGTCTCATCCTTCCAATAGCCACACAATTTAACTGGCTGAAAAAGCTAAATTGAGTGCTCGCTATTAACCTCCTGGTTACAGCAGGACCCAGGCAGCAGCTGGAGCAGACAGCCGTCATATGATCCTGCGCTAACACACAGATGCTGCAGCACATTTAGGGCAAAGTTAGGCTTTAATTTTAATGCAGCCTTAAGTGTTGCATGTTTCTTTGCTCTTCTGCTGCATTTTTAGCCTCAACCACTACTGTGCTGCTAGAGAGGGAAGAGGCGAAGGCAGAAAGAATGATTCAAACCACAGCAGGACAGCAGCAGATACAACCTAAAAAACCACAAGTGACAAATACGAGTTATTCGCAAGAACTTGTGACGGTTTTAAAGCAGAGTGGGAGGCTGTACCAGTCTCCAACTGGGCATGTCTTCTGCAAACTTTGTTATTCTGCATAGAAAAGTCAAAGAAATATACTGCTTTTAGGGGGCTGCGGGGTTATTCTTCTATAGGGATTATTCTAATATTCAACATTCCCATTACATTCTTTACTCACTTTAGTAAATTAAATTATCAAATGGCATCTTGCAAAAGTTAAAAAGAATTATTTTCAGAGAAACAACCATAAGCCTTTTGCCTCTTGAGATCAGCAGACCTTACTTAAAAGAAGCCCAACCTGTACTACTCGATATGCAGACAGGATGGTCTTATCAGGCCTTTCTCCTTTTTTACTTTTTTATTTTTAAAAAATAATCCTGTATTATAAACATGCAAATCTATACCCTTCTGGGTCACCTTCACTGAATGAAAAAAGACAATTGAAAGTGACCCATTTTGATATCAGGAAGTGACCAAATAGCAGAGCAAGTTATAAACAGACAATCAAAGAACCCCCTCACCCCCACCCCACAGTGAGATCTCAGCATGTAGAAAATCTTAAGTTTTTGAGAACAAACCAAAAAATAACTTCCTGTAACTCCTGGGAAGCTTTGGCAGGTATCCTGAAGTTTGATCTCGCTGTCAGTGCGCCTTGTAACAGCTGCTACGTTTTTGACCCTCTGAAACATAAGGTGAGCCGTCTGCTTTCTCAAAACAT
The DNA here is from genome assembly GCA_008921705.1 of Burhinus oedicnemus. Classification (NCBI taxonomy): domain Eukaryota; kingdom Metazoa; phylum Chordata; class Aves; order Charadriiformes; family Burhinidae; genus Burhinus; species Burhinus oedicnemus. The sequence continues at coordinate 30,386 of VFFE01007080.1, forward strand.
AATAATTTAAGAGTTTAAATTAGAAACCATACAAATTTAATTCACTTACAACACAGGCAGACCGATAAGCCCTGAAATTAAGAAACCGCTTCATGTGCTCACACTATTAAAATACAGATGTCACGCTACATTATATAAATGGAAGATACTAGTCCGATTAAAAAAAAAAAAACAACAAAACAAACTCAAATATGAACACTGGCTTGAAAGGTGACCTCCTGTGGGCATCCACCACCATCGCAGTGGGGCACACATGCATCCTCCTCCTCCTCCCAGCCACCGAGGTGTTCAGCCCAGTGACAGCAATTTCCCACAATAAACTTGTCCTTTACACCTTCGCTAATTGCACTGCCGATTAAGTTAGTACAAAAAAAGTCCCTTAAATGAAAAGATGAGCCTGTTTTCTGAGCCTGCGTTTCCAGCAGGTAAAACTACTAGGAAACCCGAGGGGACCTCCAAGGCACAGAGGACACAACTAACTTCATTAAACAGCGTAAAATGGGACCCAAGGACCTTCCTTTCCCTTACAATGCTGCAAGAAAAAGCCAGGAACTGGTGTAATTTGTTACTAAATCCCTTCACATTGCTACCGAAAGCTTTAGGTTTTTCCTGCGGTTCTTGACCTAGAAAGATCAAGCAGCACCTATTCGTACACAGCTACAACGTCTTGCAAGCTTAAGCAATGAAATATGACAAACATTGAGTGTAATAAAGACCTTGGCAGGATTTCTTATTTCATCTTACGGTAGCAGCAAACTGCCTTGCCTTCTGCCACCCCTCAAAAGCAGGTAGCAGCTGAAAATATCCTAATTTCAAGGCAAAAAAAAAATCATCTTAAAACGTCTCATATTTGCTTAAAGATGTTAACAACGACCTTCACACTCATAGTAAATCCTCTGACTCTGGCCAATGGCCTGCTACAGAAGTTACTGCTATTCCACCAACACACCGGAGCAGCCACCATCATTAATAGATTACTTACGGTGACATTTCTCATTCTGCCCCCTTCTCGGATTGAAACTAGTATGACGTGCCAGATGCCAAAGACAGTTGAATAAGCTTTGCCTGAGACAAGGTGATGCTATTCACCAGTCTTAATTTAAATTAAAATACCCAAAGTAATACTTGGAGGCTGTAACAATTCAAAGACATTCAGGTTGAAGTTCAACCCCAAGACGCAGTCCTTTGTTAGCAGCTGACACCGACGTGCAGATCAGGTTCATGTGCCGGTGCCCACTTTTCTAACATCCCTACAAAAATAAGTTGCACAATGTAATTGCCTCTGATTTTCAAAACAGTACTTTTAAGGTCAACAATTAGCAATCGGGGCAGAGGGGGAACGGATAAGAGCAGGACTGAGAACACTCAAGCCGTGTCACCCAGTTCACCCCTGAGAAGGCAAGGACGGTAATAGCAACATTTAGCATCTCTCGGCAGGAGTGGAGGAGAAGGAATGTCTGCAATGTGACTCGACTCCTCGGTGAAAACTAACTTTAATTCTAATCTACAAACTATTCTCTGTGTCCTCGATGCTCTCAGCCGTCGGGAGCAGCTTCATTTTTCAACTTTGATTCTTTTTTTTCAGTCCAAAGTGCTGTAAACAAACTTTGTCCTTCATTCTCGAAACTCAGAGCCATGGTATTTCAAGGTCACTCATGCTAGCGAAGGAGGGCCTAGCTCCAGCAACTTTAGCTGCCGCACCGCTCTGACGGCGAGAGCCGTGCAAGAGCCCAGCCCAGCCAGAGTTCGGGGTGTCCGAGGCTCATCCGGCTCGGGATGGCCGAGAAAGCCTTTTACGTTGGAAAACTTCTAAGCCAAGACACACTCTCACCCCATTCCTCTGCCTGTCACCGCCGGGCTGTGGGGCTCCGATGACCTTCAGTGCTTATTTGCAAACAAGAAAGGAAAACAAAAGGCTGCTTATACTTGTCAGGAATTTGGCTGGCGGTTCGGGGGTGATGGGGGCTCCGTTGCCCGCCCCCCCCATCCCCAGGAGCCGTGTTTTCGATAGGTGCCCACGGGCTAGCTCCCAGCCAGCCGAACAGCCCTCGCCAAGGGCAGCCGGGGCAGTCCCCCCCCGGCGGCTCGGCGGCTGCCTGGGGAGGGGGAGCGGGGGAGAAGACGCTGCCATTTTGTCGTGTCCCCCCCAAGTCCTCTGGTTACCGGCCCCAGGGCGACCCCCCCCCCGCAGGGCGCGGCCCCACCGTGCCCCCAGCCCTACCCGCCGCCCCGGGGAGCTCAGCCCCGGGCGCCAACGGCCGGCCGCCTCCTCGCCGCACAGGGCCGGGATACCCCGAGGCCGGGCGGGCAGCCTCCGCCACCGGGGCCTGCTCCTCCGTTACCGGACCGGGCCGCAGCCGCCCCACCACCATCAACTTACCGGGCCGCGCTAGGCCTTGCCCGCCGGTCGGGGGGACGGCGGCGGTCCCCGGGCCTCCCCGCCATCCCTTTGTCTTTGAGCTGACCCCTGTCTGCCGGGACTCCGCGTCCCCGCCGGACCGGGCCGCCGGCCCCTTTAACAGCGGCCGCTCAACCTACCCTGCTGCGCCCGGCCGGCCCGCGCCTATTGGCTGCGCGCCGCCGGGGAGGCGGGGCGAGACCCCGCGCGGCCATTGGCTGCCTACCGGTAGCCAATGGGCGCCCAGGGCCGCGCCCCCCCGCTCCCGCCCCCCCCGGCGGCGCAACCTAGCCGTCTACTTCCTGTTTTAAAGTTACCTTGAGAGGATTTCGAGCTGCATTCCAAAATACAATTTACTGCTGGGAAATAACGAGGTTACAGGATCTTATACAGAGCAGCAGAGGAAAAAAAAAAAAAATACTACGAAGCACTAGTCCTGCAGATTAAATTAGTTTGAATCAGATAGCAAGGAGAGATTGATTTAAAAATAGATCTTCCGGTGATTTATTAAATATAATCGGTTAAAATAAGTCTTAAAAAAAAAAAAACAAACAACAAAACGACTTTGCAATGCTTTTTTCTCTTCCTCTGTCATTCCTCAGATAAAAGCAAGGGCCTCTGAGCTCAACTGAGGACAAACAGATCTAGCAGGAGCAGCTGAGTCCAAAAACGTCACCTAATTTACAAATTTCCGAAGGGCAGGGGTAGGCCTGAGAAAAGCCACGCGATGTTGCCAAGGGCAACCGCAGCAAACGATGCCTGGTGACCTACGAGGTCTGTTTTATGTAGGACGAGTGGAAAAGTTAAGCACAGGCTCACAGGCTGTTCGCTCTGCACCGCAAGTGAAGCCGGTTCAGACTTTCATTTTAATTGCCCGTACTCAGACAGCTATCAAGACAGACAAGAAGTATTTATTCATAAGTATGTGGAGAATACTTTCCTCAACAAGCGTCTCAAAAGGCAATATGAAGAGTCACATTCCAGAAGAAGCAGCCAGCGCTACCGTTTCTTCTTCTGTGAGCAAAAGTCTGCCAGAGCTCTGGGCTCTGGAGCTGGACACGGCTCAGCCAACACGGAGCGTGAGCTGGCCCTGCCACCAAAAAGCCAGCCCTGCCACCAAAAAGCCAGCCCTGCACCCATCCCTCAGCCCTCACCCCCCTCAACACCCAGGCCAGAGAATGAACTAACCCCACTGAAACCCAGCCCAGCCAAAAAGAATTCGCTTCCATCCATACTGGTTTTAACGCACAGTGCTTTACTGCTTACTGGGCGGCATTTCTTTCATTCTCTCAGCTCAGGAAAAAGCTGAATCTAGGCAGACCACGTCTACGCGCAGGTATTTTCACAGCTCTCAGGGCCCCTGGGTTTCAAGCACGGATTAAACAACCCCTCGGGGGTTTACCGGAGACCCACAACTCGTCTCCCACCAGGCGTTGGGGCAGACCCTGGAGAAACCCCCTTAAGGCTTGTGGAGCAAAAAGAAACCCCAGAGATCTATAAAATATGGCATCACCAGTACATGAAACACAACTCTCCCGCAGCAAATCTCCCTGTCGGGGCCCAGCAGATCAGGCTTGCTGCCGCCACCACCGCTGCTGCTGCCTGCCGCCGCCTGCCCGGGAAGGCCCCGGGAAGGCCTCCGCGCCCTGCCCTGCACGCCGACCGTTAGGCAACGCCTGCCCCGGGCGCTGCCCGAGGGTCCTAGCGCTCCTGCCAGCCCCGGGCCCGTACAGGCCTCGTTCCCTCCGGGCTGGGACCAGCCGCCCGCGCCCCTCCCCCACCCCCGGGCCGCGCGGGGAAACGGTTCGGTTTCCTGTCCTCTCCCCGGTCCGCTTCCTCGGTAGCCAATCAGCGCGAAGCTCCCCTCGCCCGCCTCCCCCGGCGCGGGCCAATCAGCGAGCGCGGTGCAGCCCTGCCAATCGGAGCGGAGCTGCCGGGGAAGGTGGTGGGGGGGGAACCCCTCGGGCCGCCCCCGCCTCGCGCCCCCTCACGGGCCGCCGAACTCCCCCCGCCGCCGCCTCTCACCCGCTCCCCGCGCACTCACCGGCCCGGCCGGCGCCGTGACCTCCGCCTCCTCCGCCCGGCGCCCGCGCTGCCTCCGGCCCGACCGGTGGGAGGCGGGAAGGAGGGGGAGGGGGGCGGCCAGAGCAGAGCGAGCGCCCAGCGGCCGAGAAACAAGATGGCGGCGGATCCGTGAGGCGGCGGTGCGGAGGCCCCGCCCCTTTCCCCTGTGCCGCGCCACCGCGCAGGCGCATGACCCCGGGGCTGATCTCGCGAGAGCTCCGCTGGGGAGAGACGCGCCATGAGCCGGGGCGGGGGAGGATCCACCGGGCGGGGGGGGACCGGGGCGGGGGCCCAGGCCTCGGCGTGAGCGGCCCCCGGTTCCGGCCGTGCCTGGAGGGGGGAGCCAAGCCCCTGTGTGCAGCAGGGCCTGGCCCAGCCTGGCCCCGGCCTAGGCCTGCCCGGGCCTGGTAGGCTTTAGGCCGAAGTGGGCTGGCGTGGGACAGTCCCCTGGGCAGGGAGCCCGCTGCCCTGCTCCCGGTCTCTCTTGCCTGAGGCTGTCGCTGTTTCTCACTGTTTCCCAGGTCCTGGCAGCAGAGGGATCGTAGCCTGAGGGTCCTCCCAGGACACTGCTGCTGGGGCTGACAGGTAGAGCTCTGCATCCCTCAGCCAGCCCAGCCACGGTGGAGGAGTTGCTCCTCCGTTAGCTTGTTGGTTCATCCAGGGAAGTTTCCAGCGCTGCCTGTCATGGCGCTGAGAGCTGTCCAATTTAGACCTCAGTGAGCTGTCCAACACTCTTCCCGTTGGCCTCTGATCTATCATCACAGGGTAACTTTCTGCTACTATCCTACCCGAGCTGGAGCTGATTCAAGCAAAAGTCTGTGCTCCAGTTCAGCCAGCTATCTCGTTTCCCAGGGACTGCTTTTCTGGCTCAGGGACATGTTACACTGAAGTGTGAGTCATGCTGCTTCAGGATTTTTCCCATGAAAAAGCGTGTCCTGAAAAGTGTCTCCGTCTTTGCCTCCTTATTGTCTTGCTGGTGCCCAACTCGTTTGCATCCAATTTACAACTAGAAAGAGGATTTCCCTGTCTGGCACTTTAAATGTCATTTGAGATGGGAAAGGAAAGTCAGGTCCTGGGTGGCTGCTACCCTTCCTCTCACCCTTTCCGTAGAGTTTCCAAAATCGGTGACGACTGCTGGTGAAGTTTCTGGTACAGTGGTTTGCTGCGTGGGCTCTGTACTCTGCAAGAGCGGAGAACATCCCTGCTGTGTCCTGCAAACACAGAGGGTTTGGATCTGTGGTTTCTGTTGTGTGACATTTGCCCAAATGTAGGAAATGGGACAAGTTTCTGCATATGCTGCGGTTCCAGAGCTCGGCTGCCCTGAAGACTATGTGTTGGCACTGAAGCAGGAGAGATCTTGCAGCAAATTCCTGCAGTTTTATTGAAAGTCTTGCAACTTTGTGATCTCAGAGCACTTGCAAGGCAGCCAAGAGAAATAAAAGTCATGCTAGTTGTTTGGGTTTTTTATTAATTCTCACAATTTCTAAGCTGGCCTCCTTTTGTTGTAACATTTGAGGGTGATGATATGCAATGCTATACCAGCCCCTCTTCAAAATGACTCATTTATAAATCAGTTAGCCAGCACTGCTGCTGACTTTGCTGCCAGGCACAGCTGTCAAACCAACCAGCTGTTTTGCCTGCCGGGGACCAGGCCCCACTCGAGGGGTTTCGGCACAATACCCCCCTCCTCCTCCTGCTGAATCCTTTTGTGTGCCGTTGCGCTGTGCCTGTGATGCTCCGTTTCCTCCCCACCTGCTCTCCCGGCAGCAATGGACGCATTGTCTGGAGCTGCTTGGCTTCCCCAAGAAGGATCACAGCCATCTGCAAACACAGAGGTCTCTGTGTCAGCCTGCCCGAAATGTGGAGCAGCCAAGAAAAACAAGAAAGGAAAAAAAAAAAAAGCACAAGAGCTTTTCCAGTCTCTGCGTTATGGGTGCTTGCACAAATTTGTTTGTGGTTTGTTGAGTTCGCACTTAACCAACATCTGCTACCTGCTCAGCCAATTCCTTCCCGTGCCAGCAGTGGGACCCTGAGGAGCTATGCCGCACTGACGGCACCCTGGGGCCAGGTTCTGGAAGGGCTGAAGTTGTTTGACAGTTAAGAAAATCGGTTCTTCGAGCAGAGGTGACATGCCTGGCCCTTCTCCTCGGCTCAGCCCCCTCCTGTCCCCTGGGGCTCCTCTTACAGCAGTCAGTCTTCTGGACTCATCACAAATGAGCTGTTGCTTTGGGGCAATTATTCCCAAGCAAAGAAAAGCGTAGAAAAGAAAAACCTGGGTATAAATTATGTATGGACATGGGCACGCTGCCTTGTAGATTTGGGGGAAAAAAGAAGCTATTTAGGGCCAGATTTTGGGGCCCATTAGTCCTGCAGGCTTCCCCATTGTGCCACACCTGATGCCTGGCTGCAAACTTGGCTCCTAACCCAGCTTGCAAGTGCCACATCCCACCTGGCACATCTCCCAGTTGGTGACCATCTATGTGATATTTAAGTATATTTAATATGTATATATTTAACATATATCAATATGCCTGTACGTGTACACACATTTCTGGAGGCCCCATAGAAAGTGTGTCTTCTGCATTGAAAGAAAAACCCAGAAGGAATTTGACACAGGAGAGAAGACGGTTTGGGTGTTGCCAAAGGGTTCCTTGGGAGACCGAAAGACTGAAGGACAATCTAGTGGCAGCCCCGGTGCTGTGGGTCACCGCCAGCTTTTGCACTCGGGTAGTTTGAGGTTTGAACTCGCCTCCCAGAACAGCAAGGAGCTTTTACCTTCTCCAGCCCAGACAGGAGCCCCCAAAAAACCGTCACGCTCTGCCGATTTCTCCCAGCCCTCCATCCCCAGGGCAGAGACGACAGAAATCATTAAACCCCCCCAGAGTTATAAAATCTAGAAACCTTAACTCAAGAGCTGTGGAAGAGCCACTTCTGAGCCAAGATGCTCAGTCCAGCTCTAACTGGGAGACCCCATTTCCGCTGGCAGTGGGGAGAGGATGCAGCTCCCAGCTCAGCGCTGGGATTCAGTTTAGTGTGCTTGATTCCGCTGCAGGACAGTGGGTTTCCCAGTGCCTGCAGCAACCCGAGGAGAAGCAGATGGTGTGCTAGTGCCTCTTGCCTGGCTGGTGCCCAGCACAGATCAACCGCGCTAGCTTTCCCGTTCGGATACTGGTGAGCCCACGTGACCCGATTGCTCCCTGCAGAACGGCAAAAGGAGATTTTACAGCATCTCAGCGTAGCTCCTTCTCCTGCGAGAAGTGGGACACGGCGCAGGAAGGAGAGAGCAGGCTGCAGAGCTGACGCAGCACCGACAACCTCCCTGAGCACCGGCAGCAACCTGCTCATCCCCGTGGCCAAGGGCTCCAGCGGTGCCAAGGGGACAAGCCCCTCTGCCCATCCAGGGCCCACCCCCCAGCCTGGATCTCTGGGCAGGGCCCGGGGCAGCATTATTCTGGAAAACATTCTGCAAAATACTGAGTTTACCCAGCCCCAGCATAAACCATCCTCTCCCCATAACCCTTCACAAGGTGCAGCCCTCTCCCTCCCCAAATGCCCAGCCCCGGGGCAGCCCCAGAGCCCCCAGAATTTCTGCCTTTGTGTTTTCTGTTGCCTGTTACATCCACCTCTCGCCAGGACAAGCCGCAGCCACGCCACGGGCATAAAGGCAGCACGTGGCACCCACGGGGTCTGCAAAATCCCAAAGGTCACCCGTGCAGGGACACCATGGTTTGGGCTGCCTATGATGGCGGGGCTTGCAAAGCCACTTCCGTGCTCTCCGTTAGCCCACGGCCAGCACACTCATCCCCCTGCGACACACACTGCCAATAGCCCCTGCAGTACCGTAAAGCCGAGCCCCACGAATCCTCTTACGTGGGTTTTACCGGAGTAATCGCATTAAACCACCCCCTTTTTGCCGGCACAAAACCAAAATGTAAAGGAGAAGGTGGTGAGGAGCCGACAAACCAGAGAGCTGAGCTCCTTAACGAATTAAGAGACATTAGAGATGGGAGAGCCCCAATGGGATCCCAGCGCAAGACCAAGTCCGGGGCTTTTGTCCAAGCTCTGGGAAAGCGCTTCCCAGGGGATGGGCTGCGGGGGCTGTCAGTGCCGCACATCTCCAGCCCCGAGTGCGTGGGGACGAGCCATGAGTCTCTCCGGGCGGGAGGTCAGCAAGGGATCCCAGAGCAACCTGCCAGGGGAAGCAGAAAACCAGAGTGGGTCAGAAATTTTTCCTACCAATCAAACTGAAAAAAATTGTCATTATTATTTTATTTTTTTCATGAAACTTCACATTTTATCGTCAAAAAAAAAAAAAAATGTTAGGAGAGGCTTTTCACCATCAAGGCACGTTTTCACTATCTCTTCCCCTGAAACAATATGTTCCCAGGACTGACACTTTCCCCACAAAGCTGGAAGTTTGCTTTGATGAAATAGCCTTCCCTACCGAGATATTTTCAGCCAGTTTTTCTAAATATTACTCATAAAGGCCCCCTCCAGACAACCTCTCTCCCTCCCCGAGTTTGTTTATATGCTTTGAATTCTGTTAGGAAACCATCTCCCTACTTCAGCAATGTTTTATCCAAGTTTCCATATTTAGTTCTTTCAGCTATTCCTGCTCCCTAACCAGCTTTCCCGTGCACAACGCCGGGACCCGCCACATCCCGGCTCTCCCCAGCATCCCCTTCCCCTCCAGCAGCCGCCGCAGGGGGAATTTTCGCCCCCATCCTCCCTGCACCGATGGGTGCCCATTGAGCACCGCACCCACGGTCCCAAATCACCCCCAAGGCCCTGACCCCGATACAGGGAACCCAGCGGAGACTTTGCCCACAGGGGCCGTGTGGTTCCCCACAACCCAGGGGTGCCGGTGGCAGCCCCGGGACCCCTGGCGTGGCGAGGATGGGGAGCCCACCCAGTGGGAAATCCAAACTCAGCGTTATTTTAGGGAGGGACAGAGTTAAAGTTGGCGAAGGAGGGTTTCCTCCTGGCACGTGGCTCCATGTCAGCCGCGGTGTGCAGCCTGTAGAGGAAACGCAGGGAAAGCACTGGAGGAATTTACCATGAGTAAAAAGAGACACTGCTTAGAGAGAAATTAGCGTTGGTATTCAGGGAACCAAGGTGAGTCCAAGGGCAGCACAGGAACCGGGGCTGCTTCTCCGCTCAAACTTTCTCCTTCACAAGGAACCAGAGCACAAGAAGTGCCCCTTTGGTCTCCGTCCCCCCAGGAGGGCCACGCTCACACTCTGGCAGCAGCCAAAAGGCTGGGAGCACAAGGAGGCGGCAGGGATTGGAGCTGGGAGGTTTATGTGTTCCCGAAGGAGCAGGCACCACGGCCACCCAGGCTGAGCAGGGACCAGCTGGCAGCACTTCAGGTCTGGCTGGGGGCTCCCGCGGTCCCATGGGCAGCCCTGGGGGTCTGGTTGATGGGTGGGGGGGTCTGGCTGGTGTATCTTGGGGTCCAGGTGGCAACTCTTGGGGTCTGGGTGATAGTAGGAGGGTCTGGCCAGTAGCTCTTGGGGTCCAGCTGGTGGGAGAACAGTCAGGTTGGCAGGTCTTGGAGTCCAGCTGATGGGTGTAGGGTGTGGCTGGTGACTCTTGGGGTCTGGCTGGCATACGTAGGGTCCAGCTGGTGCATTTCGGGGTCCAGTTGATGGGTGTAGGGTCTGGCTGGCATGCGTAGGGTCCAGCTGGTGCATTTTGGGGTCCAGTTGATGGGTGCAGGGTCCGGCTGGTGACTCCTGGGGTCTAACTGGCATGTGTGGGGTCCTGCTTGAGGCTCTTGGCATCCGGTTGATGGGTGTAGCGTCCGGCTGGCATGCGTAGGGTCCAGCTGGTGGATTTTGGGGTCCGGTTGATGGGTGCAGGGTCCGGCTGGTGACTCCTGGGGTCTGACTGGCATGTGTGGGGTCCTGCTTGAGGCTCTTGGCATCCGGTTGATGGGTGTAGGGTCTGGCTGGCATGCGTAGGGTCCAGCTGGTGGATTTTGGGGTCCGGTTGAAGGGTGCAGGGTCCGGCTGGTGACTCCTGGGGTCTAACTGGCATGTGTGGGGTCCTGCTTGAGGCTCTTGGCATCCGGTTGATGGGTGTAGGGTCTCGGCTGGCATGCGTAGGGTCCGGCTGGTGGATTTTGGGGTCCGGCCGGTGACTCCTGGGGTCTAACTGGCATGTGTGGGGTCCTGCTTGAGGCTCTTGGCATCTGGTTGATGGGTGTAGGGTCCAGCTGGTGGATTTTGGGGTCCGGTTGATGGATGCAGAGTCCGGCTGGTGACTCTTGGGGTCCTGCTGCCAGGAGAAGGGTGCAGCCAGCAGCCCTTAGGATCCGACTGATGGGCGTACGGTCCGGCCGGTGGCTTTTGGGGTGCAGCTGGCAGCTCTTGGCACGCAGCTGCCGGAAGCGGGACGCAGCCGGCAGCTTTTGGGGGGCACCCGGCAGCCCGGGGTCGGACCCTCGGGGGGATGCCGGCCCCTCTCGGCGGCAACCCGGGCCGTCGGGGCCGGGCCCGGGGCTTCCCCGCCCGCCGCTCCCAGCAGCCCGCCGGGGCCGAGGGGAGGAGCGGGCACGGGCGGCGGCGGCGGCGGCAGCGGCGGTGAGTGCCCGCGGCGGCGGCGCGGGGTGGGGCGCTCCCGGGCTGGCGACCGCCTCGGTCCCCGTGGCCACCGGCAGGGAGCGGGGCCGCACCTGCCTCGGAGCATCCCCCGCCGGCGGCGGAGGAGGAGGGGGGGCAGTGATTTTTGGGGATGCCCGTCGCGGATGCGGTGCCAGGGAGGAGCGGGACAGGCGCTCCGGCAGCCCCGGGGAGGGGGCGGGGGGGGTAAAGGGGAGAAAAGGGGGTCCCGACCCCCGGTGGGACAGTCCCGGTGCTCCTCCTGCACCCCACGGCTGCCGACGAGGTGCGCCTGGCTCCCCTAAAACATACCCCAGGCTCCGAGCAGAGACGTGACACCCCGAAAACATCGCTGCACCGAAAGCGGGGGGGCTGTGACCGTGTTCCCCCCCATCCCTGAGGGCTCCTTGCCCGGGCGCTGCCGGGGCCGGTTTACCGGAGCCCTCCCCGGCTCGGGGCAGCGGGCAGCGTTTCCCAGCCAGCGGCTCGGGAACGGGAGCGCTTTTCCGTGCCATCCATCATCCCCGCTGAAAGCCTGTTGACGTCAACCCCGTCCCGTGCACGCTGGTCCCCGCCACCGGGGAAACGGGGGTAGGGACTGGCGAAAGCGGGGGGTCCTGCCTGGGGACGGCTTGTCTCAGGGTGTCATCCTCGCACCGAGCAGCCCACGTAACGCTGCCGCTCACCTCTCCCCAGGCTTCGCGGCATCTCCAGCCTGTGCTTCGTCCACCAGTTTGACTCCACTTGATCCAGAGAGCCCATTCTGCCCTCCGTGGCATTTTGGGCAGGTGCTGTGGTCGGTTCTGTAAGGAAATCCGTTAAAGAAGTGGTGAGGAAGAGTGAAACGGTGCTCCGGGACAGGCAGAGGCCCCTGCGCTGCTCCCTGCTTACTATAACTGGGGTTACAGTAAGGTGGGAGAAGCCCGAGGGCAGCGTGGGCATCGCTCATCCCCCGCAGTGCGGAAGCACCCGAACGGGCACGGGCCTGCCCGGCCACCGTGTTCGCTGAGCTGCTGCAGAGCGGTGGCTGCCCTGCACCTCGAAATGGTCCCCCCAGAGCCAGGACCACCACACGGGTGCTCACGCTGAGCTGCAGAGTTGTCCCCGCAGGAGGCGGTGGCCGTGCCAGGCTCTGTGATGGCCAGTGCCCGCTCCTGGGGGTCTGGGAAGCACCGTGAGGGGTCTTGCAAGGCTGAGCAAAACAATTAGCCCTGGACTGAATTGCATCACTCGGCGCACAGGGAATATCCCGCGGGGCTGCGCTGCTTATTTCGTTAGTGTGCTGAAAGCAGGAGCCTGCGATCCCCTCGGGCCGGCGGTGCGGGGATGGGCTTCGCTTGCAGCACAGACCCAGCGGCTTTGCTGCCGGGCATGGCATCCCGGGCTCATCCCTGCGCCGCAGGACGAGGGGCCGCCTGCCCGAGCCAGCCGTGTCGCACAGCCCCTTCCCCGAGCAAGCGCGGTGGCTGCTCCCGTGCCGCTCACCTCCAGCCCCAGTTTAGACGCGTGCCCATTTCTTTCTGCGTCGACGCCTCTTGAAAGCCATCCCTTCTGCTGTGCATCTCTCCCGAAGAGCGACGTACCTTCTCCGACAAACTCCTGCTGCCTCCCGCATCCCAGCGCTCCTCTCTGCGGGCACGGCGCTCCTGGGACTCCTCTTGCTTCGCCCCCATTTCAGCCCCGTCCTCGCAGCACCGGTTGCAATCGCCTTTGTGGGACTTGGAGAGAGGATGAGATCGTGGTGTCTTAATCTGCCCCTCGCACCCGAAACTGGGAGTCAGATCCCCACCGGCTTCCCCCGCGCACCCCAGGTCCGTCTTTCCGCAGCTTCTGCTGCCCCTTGAGCTCAGCCCGTGGGCACCGGGCCCTTCGTGGGCTCACGCCTGCTCTCCGCTGTGCCGCAGCCCTCTGGGAAGCATCGCATTGATGCAAGATGCAGTTTAAGGTTATGAAAATGCCTAATTCTCCTGCTTATTAAAACACAAGCCGTGCCACACCAGCTCCTTGCATCCATTTCAATGCACTTCAAATGTTTTGTCACAGCATCTCAAATAGCAGGGAAACGGGCTCATTTAGTAATTATTTTAAAGTGATTTAGAAAAGGATTGACAGCCCTGCTGACACGCCGTGCTCGCTGCCTGCCGGGTTCAGGGGCTCCCCGCCTGCCCCGGGATGCTGTGTCCGACCACAGATGGTGGGACCCTCCCCAGGGTCCTCATCCTTCCCACAGCCAAAGGGACACCTGGAGCTGGAGGTCTCTCAGCCTGCAAATAGTGAATTGCACCCGTTTTAGTTGCTGGGCGGTGGAGCCATGCGAGAGCATTTGGTCTTCGCTTCGGACACGCTCGTGCATTGCCCCTCTCCCCGGCCAAGGCACCCGTGCTCCGGTGAGCAGCACCTTACCGGGAGCGGCCGCTCCAGCGCCCCATCGACCCGTCTTCCTGCTCTGCCAGGGATGCGGACACCGGTGCTGGCCCAGGAGAGCTGCCCCGGCTCCTCTCGCCAGGTCGGGCGCAGACTGGCAGAGCGATGGGTGTTTGCTGCGGGCAGTGCCAGGCTCCCGCCATCTCTTGGCATCGCTCCGGCTCACAGAAGTCTTCCTACGGCAAGCAAGTTTTCTGCTGATCCCTTAAGAAGCTTTGCTATAATTGTGCAGTCTTAGCATTTAAAAAGCAACTTTTTCTGCCTTACCCCCTGGCTCCCGCTGGGCTCTGGAGCGAGCTGGGACCTGCGGGCTGGATGCGGCCGGGCAGGGTGGATTGGACTCAGTCACACGGGGTCTGGGCTGCGGGCACCAGGCTGTCACGGGGCCATGTTCACCATTCCGCTGCCGGACACGGAGCTGGGGGGGACTCACAGAGAGCATGGGTGGGTTTGGTCACCCATCCTGGAGCTGCAGGGCCGGCAGCTTGGTCCTGGGGAGCCCAACATGGGGCTCTAGCGTTGGGCGTCTCTGCTGTGAACAGTCTTGAGCGACCGGGGGCAGAAGATGGTCAGATTTGGATCCGAGGGGACTTCACAACTCTTGCTCCATGTGGAATACAGAGCCCCTAAAAGGCAAAGCGGTATTTGTAAGGCAGAAAGAGGAGGGAAAGGGGGGGCTGTTGGGTGCTGGCCACCGATGGAAGGAAATTGGATGTTCTCTGCAAGGAGAAGAGCGCTGGTAGGAGCAGCAGAAAGCCAGAGCTGATAGCAGTCCTTCCCCTGGAGGAAGCAGCTCCATGAAATATTGATGGGATTCACACACAGCAGACGAGCGGTGTGAGCTGCATTGCAGAGCTCGGAGCCGTGCAGGCGGGAAGGCAGCGGCTGCCGGGTAACGGGAAAAGCTCCTTCCCACAGCCCCTCTCTGCCGGTGGAGGTTGGTACCAGCCCCATCACAGCGGTGCAAGCCCTCAGCACCCAAGCACCAGGCGAGGGGTTGGGGTCTGGGTGCAGGTGATCCCATCCCCAACCCATCCTGGGGGCCACCAAAGGCCCTGGGCTGGTTTCTTATGTGCCCGCTGCCTCCCAATGGAAGTGGCCCAGTTTTTGGGACCGCATGGCTGCAGTGTCACGCCACCCAAGGTGGCTGCTGGCAGTGGCCACGTGCCTGCTTGTGCGTGTGCCCAGCGAGGTCCCGCTCCATCCCAAGCTGCCCATCGTGGCCAAAACCAGCACCAGGGTGTAGCCAGCGCAGTGGCACCAACATCCGCTCTGTGGGAGCCCGGTCCAGGCGGCACGTCTGCGGGATGAGAATGGACCATCAGGGATGCCCTGGTGCTTGCCGCAGTGCCGTGAGCCCTCGTCTGCCGGACAGCTAGCCCAGCAGGCTGGGCTGGGTGGGAGCTGGCCGTCCCCCAGTCACAGCCCTGCCGGGTGGCTTTTGCTCCTCTGATTCTTTTATGTTGCCTAGGAAACGACGGGATTCAGCACAGATCTGATTTAACCGAGCGGCAGACGTCATGCAGGGACATGAGGGAAAGGGACAGCGTGGTCAGGGCGCTGGCCCTGGGCTCCTGGCGTCCTGGAGGGGGTTTAGCCCAAGATCAGACCACCAGACAGGCAGACGTGGGTGCCCCCAGCTCCTGCACCCGTCCCCGCCCCCACCTAGTGACAGATGGCTGCGAGGCGGGTGTGGGAAGATGCCGTATTCCTGCCTGTCCCTCCTGGAGATACTCTATTCCCTGTCCTGGCGCTCCTGGATGGATCCCGTCTGCCAGGAGCATCAATTCTGCTGGAGCTGCGGCATCCCGGCTGGCTGGAGATGGACACGTGCTTTGTGAATGGGGATGGCAAGGAAGTCACCGTGGCTGAGGTGCGTGTGGATACAGCTGGGACCGAGGAAGACGCATGCTCCAGCACAGGACAGTTGGTTCTTGTGTGTCGCTGCTGCGCTGGAGACCCCCACACAGGGCTGTGGCTCCGGTTATCTCTTGCTCTGGGTCCCGATGGTGCTCCCAGTCTGTCCCCATGCACAGGAGAAGCACAGAGAAGAGCACCTGGAGCAGAAAGGCTGTTCAGACCCAACACGCTCCCAGGCTTGAGGAATACCATCCCACCGCTTATCCCAGAAGAGATGTGATGCATTGCTTGGGTCACTGGAAGAGCTGGTCTCCATGAAACCATCTCTCAGCTCTTGGGGATGTCCCCAGGCCACAGCATTGGCTGCTGTCACCACCATCCCATCAGCAGGGGACCGAGCTCTTCGCCCACACCATGACCACCAGCACTTCCCATCCCGGTGGAAAGCCTCCGGCTGCCACAGACAGACCGGGCTGCGCGGTCGCCTTCTCGGCAAAGCCCCATGTGCCAGGGCACCACCAACACAAGCAGCTCCTGGTGCTGCTCTGCCATCCCTCCCGGAGAGCAGCTCCAGTGTTTTATCCTCCTGCTCCCACCCAAGCGCAGGCACCTACCTTTTGGAGAATCATCCAGACTGGAGCGTGCCACGGAGTTTGCCCCATGGCCTTCCTCCTCTTCTTCCTCCTGGGCACAGGCTCGCAAAACCTTGCTCGCACAATAATCGGGCCTTTTTCCAGGTGCACGGGCTGGCATGGGCTGGAGCACCCATGGGCAGGAGCTGCTCCGGGAGGATCCCCGAGCACAGCCCCAGCTCGGCCCCATCCGAACTTCTCCCCTCTAAGCTCCGCTTTTCCCACAAATGGAGCACATCCAGCCCCATCCTTTAATTTCAAGGTTTCTATTTCCCGTGGAGATTGTGCCGGAGGATTAATGCTGTGCCTGCGGCAGGTTTCAGCCAGAATATAACTTTTATAACCTGCCTGAGCAATAAGATGTAGAACTTCAGTAGCTGGAGTTACTTGCAAGGTCTCAGCTCACATGCGCGCTTGCTGGGCAACTGCCTATCAAACCTGAAGCAATTAATTAGAATTAAGTACTTTTAGGGGAAATAAGCCCTTGCCTTACTTCCCAGTACAGGGAGGAGCACGTGCTTGCGAGCGGTGCTGCTGCAGCTTGCCCCAGCGCGTTGTGCCCTTCTCAGGACCGGCAGGGCCTCGTAGCGGCAGCTTTAACGAGCTTTTCTGTCCCCAAAAATGCTGATTTTAGGGCCTACCTGCTCCAGGTGTTGGCAGCATTTCAGTGCTCTCCCTCCAGGCTGGGGCAGCCCCGGGGCAGGAGGACCCACGGCCCCACTGCCGGGGCTTTCCAACCCCGTCTCTCCCTGGAGACGGCCACCCTGGGGGCTTCGAGGGAAGCAGACAGCCCCCCCAAAATCCCTCTGCCCCCTTCCCTGGCGAGGCAGCATCTCAGCCAGCCCCACCACCTGGGGCTCATTTATCACCTCCCTCCTCTTCCTCTCCCCACCCACTGTCAGGGGCCCTTCCCCACCTGTGCGGGGACACCCACCGGGCTCCTCCCTCCTTCCCCACAGCCTTTGCCAAAGCACCCAATTTTTCCCATCAATATTTTGGCCCCCCCCCTGGATATTTAGGGCCAGGGCTCCCTCGCTGCCCCGGGTTGTTCCTCGCCACTTGCAGCCCCTAACGCTGCCTGCTGACCGGGATGTGCCGGCAGCGGAGCCGTACGGCTCTTTGGCTCCCTGGGGTCGCAGGTGACCCCCCCCCGCTCTTGCACCCCGCTTTTCCCAGCTCCGTCATCCCCCAGCAGGTCCATAACGCCCGGCTGGGGGAACCCAGAGGGGTCATCGGGTGCTGAAGGCTGGCACAGGGATGCCCCCAGCCCCACCGAGGCGCATCCCACCCAGCTGGACCGCTCTGCCCCTGCTTGGGGCTGGGAGGAGAACTGGGTCAGCCATGTAACCATGGAGATGCTGAAGGAGATGCTGAAGCAGCGCCGGCACAGCCCCGCTCTCCAGAACCCTTTAAAGATTAACCAGACCCGTCACCCTCCGTCTCCAGCCGGGAATGGGGCTGGGGGGCTGAGCCTCCTCGGCGGGGAGAGCAGGGTGGGTGCTGCCCAGTCCTCCTCCACCGGCGCAGGGCGGTAAGATGCCTCCGTCTCTTCTTTTCCTTCGGGGTGCCAATGCGGGGAGGGTTCGGCCCCGGCAGCTTCGCCGCAGCGGCGATGGAAATGCAACGGGGAACCCGTTTTCCTGCCAGTCCTGCTTGCCTGCGCGGTGTGCATCGGTGCCGGGCGCTGGTCTGCGTGTCTGCCCAGCGGCGGAGCAGCCGGGGGGATGCTACAGCCATGACACCTCTCCCGGCTGCTCAGCCGGTGCCCGGTGGCTCCATGCATCCCACGGCCATCCCAGCCTACGGGGGGAAGCGGGCCTGGCTCATTGGAGAAGGACGGTGCGTGGCGGTGGTAAGGGCTGGTGGGGGCTGCTGGCGCTGCCCCCCACCCTGGTGGTTCGGGAATGGCAGGGAAGGAGGGGGCTTGCATGCGATCCAGATGCTGCTGGAGCATCGCGGCGGTTTGTTCTGGGAATCCCGGTGTTTTGCAATATAGAGAATAAATAAAATACGGGGGGGGTGTGTGTGTGAAGGGAAGCGTGGTGCCATTCCCTGCATCCCCCACCCGCTGCTGGGGAAAGGGAGCCGGGGGAGAGGCAGCGTCAGGGCTGCCTGTGCCGGCCGAGGATGCTGTCGCGGTGCCGAGGCCGGCTCGGTGGTGGGAGCCACGGGCTCCGGTGCTCTTGGTGCTTGGGCACGGTCTCCGGCTGAGCTCCTCTCAGCAGCGAGCACCGGGCACCTCCCCAGTCTCCCCATCCAGCACCCACTCTCTGCAGAGGCCGATTGGGAAAAGAGATAAGGGGTAAAATTATGGGCAAGGTAAAGAAAATCCTTCCTTTGGGCTGAGGAGCGTGCGCTCCCCTTCCTTTGCAGCGGATTATCCTCCTGTGTGTTGCATTGGAAATGATCCCATTAGCGCTGTGCTCTCCTGATCTAATTTGCTCCCACCAGAGCCCGGTGCTCTTGCGGCGGCTGAAGCGCCGAGCGGGGGGAAAAAAACCACCAGCGGGAGCCTTTTGTGTTTTCCCGGCTGTGGAAATAACGGAGCTGGGTTGTGCCACAGCTCTTCTCGCCCGTGATGCCGCCCGGAGAGGCCTGAGCTGGACGCTGCGCCCGGCCGAGCCCTCCTGCAAAGGGACGTGGGTTCGTTTAGGCACAGTCTAACGTCAGGTTTGCAGGTGGGGAAACTGAGGCACGGGGAAGGGAAGCGGCGTGCAGCCGAGGGGGCGCTGGGGCTGCGGTTGGGATCCATTCCTTGCAGGCAGGCGCTTCCTAAGAGAAACCCCAGCCCTCGTGCGCGGCCGCAGCGGGTTTGGAGCCTGGAGGGTGCCTGGAGAGCGGCGGGTGGCGTCGGAAAATGCTCGTCCCAAAGGTCCCGGCTCAGCCCCGACCCCTCCTCGAGCAGACACTGAGTGTAGGGCAAGCGCTGTTGGCTGCTCTCGCCCATCTTGGCTTGCCATCGGCACACGGCTGTGCTGGGGTGGCTCCGGAGCCGGTGCTCACCCCGCACCGACGGCTTTATCCGAGGGGCTCGAGCCCTTGTGCAAGGGTTTGTTCGGCAGCAAAGGCAGAAAATCCCCCCGTGCAGGGGCAGCATGTGCTACGGTGCTGGCGCTCCCCAAATCTTGCAAAATGCACGTGGCCGTGCCAGGGTGCCGCTCGGCGACGAGCACGGCTGGGCGTGAGGAGTGGGGTCACCGCCACGAGGGAGCCTGGGCAGAGCAGGGTGGGGGAAACACCGGCCAGAAGGGAAACGTGGGATGGCCGCTGCTCTCCGGCAGCTCATTAACAATATTCATGACTAATCGCCCACTTGCCCCGGTTTGCATCCCTTCTGTAATTGAGAAATCCCTAAGTTCGGTGCTGCTGGAGCCAAGCCCGTGGCTCCCATCAGGTCTCAGCCCAACCGTGTCCCTGTGAAGCTCCTTTCCCGGATGGCAGCGGGCAGCAGAAGCCCCCCGCCTTGGCCCACTCCCCGTTCCCTGCCATAACTCATCCTCTACGTTTGCAGCCGTCTCTCTCTCTGGAAAGAGAAATATTTTTCCAGGCGCTGCCGCCATCCATTATCATAAAGTGGCTTCACTTGGCCTGGAGTTAATAATTCACCTTTCCTTGGAAGATGGATGCTCCCATCCCACTGGAGTTTAAATATTCATGGGGAAGGGAAGGCAGAAACCGCTGCGCCACGCGGGAGGTCTGGCAGCCACATCGCAGCCTCTGCCGCCGGCAAACGCCCCGGTCCCCGGCAGCATGGCACCCCGGCACCCTCGGCGCATCTGCGGGACCCCTCCAGGCACCGACTGCTGGGGGGGGCTTCCTGGTGGACCCCAGCAGCAGCCACGTGTGGTTTGCGGGGCTGGGGCCCGATCCAGCCCGGGTGGCAGGCAGCCATCTCGGGGTGGAGCAGAGGCACACCGGGAGCAGCACGTAGGGATGCTGCAGCCGCGGTTCGGAGAAGGAGACGCGCAGGAGGAACTTTTCTGGTTGCAATTTTGGACACCTTCAGTGAGGGTGGACGGGGCTGTCCCCAAGCCTCAGGGTCCCCTCCTGCTCCCAAGCCAGGCGGGCTGGTGATGCACCGAGCCCTCTGGCCACCAGTGGGTCCCTCCTGGCGGTCAGGGGCTGTCCGTGTCCTGTGGGGCAAGGCTGGTGGGTCCATCCCGTGACCCGGCTGCATGGGGGTCCCGCACCCCTTCCCTCGCTACCCCTGGGTGGGGAAAAATGGTCCCAACGGGTTGTGGCATCAGAATGTCATGGCTTTGTAAATGCCTTGGGGGACCGTCCATCCCCGCATGGCTGCTCCGGGTAGGAGCGCGGTGACATGGCCAGTGCCACCGCCCAGCGTTGCTGGCCTTGACGCGTCCCCTGGCTTCCCCCCCACAGCTGATCCCACCCAGTGGAGCCGGTGAGCACGCCAGCGGCTGACCATGTTCAACGGGGATGCCAGCTCCTCGGCGGCCAGGAATGTCATCCGCAGCTCCAGCATCAGCGGTGAGATGTACAACATCGAGAGGAGCGCGCGGGGCAGCGCCGACTCCGTCACCATCACCGCCAGCAAGAAGAGACGCTCCAGCCTGGGCGCCAAGATGGTGGCCATCGTGGGGCTGTCCCAGTGGAGCAAGAGCACGTTGCAGCTCAACCAGACCGGTGAGCCGCCGCGGTCCCCCCCCGGTGCTGCCAGTCCCCCCCAGCTCAACCCTTTGCTTTTAGGAGAGGTGCACGCTCCCGGCTGCCCGCAGCGATGCTCTAGCTGCCCGTGTCTGATGGAGACACCTAAAAAAACCCAAAAAACAGCCTAAATTCCCACCCAACTCCACCCCAGCATTTCTCCAGGTGCCGAAACCATTTGCAAACCTGAGGCCGGGACGCTGCTGGAGCTCTGCCAGCGCGGGGGGAGCCTGGGCTCGGTGTGTTCCCCCCAGTCCCGGCTGCGGGCAGGGAAGGAGCTCGGGAGCTCGGAGAAAGGACTTGTCAAACGGTCTGGCTCTGGGAAATATTTAAATGCTTAAAATAGCTTTTTAAAGGGCGGGGGAAGCAAAAAGCTCATTTTAGTGCAGGCTTTTTCTCTCCTTATTGCTTTTTTATTCTGGTTCTTGTTGGCGTTTCATGATTTGGGAGATGTTCTGTAAAGAGGAGTTAATTTGGAGCCCTCCAGCCCCGCACATCCGAGGTGTTTCTGAAGGGGTATAATTATCCCCAGAAGCCAAGTGAGAAGTGCCGGAGCCGGGCAGAACCACACCTGGGGACAGCAGGACCGGGACCCTCCCGGCTGCCGGTGTCCAGGGGAGCAGGCAAACGCTTCCATGGGGGCAGCCCCGAATTAGCAGGACAAACCTGACTCCCCCAGGAGCAGCCATGGTGCGGTGCCGACACACGCGTGCTCGTGCAGCGGGACTGGGGCTGCCGGCGATGCCAGGGCTGCCGGCGATGCCAGGGGTGCTCGGCACGCCGCTGCACTGCCGATGCCAGGGGTGCTCAGGCCACGCTCCTCCTTCTGCCATCTGCCACCGCCTGGGATGCGTGGCAGCCGGGACAGCGTAACCACATGGAGAAAGGGGAGACTTCGCCCATCAGTCCGTGTTGGGGCTTGCAGCACTGGGGGGGCCTGCAGGGCACCCGTCCCCTGCGGCACGGGGACACGGCCACATGTCGACGGGGCCCTGGGGATTTTGGAGGCTGGGAGGTGGCTCTGCAGCGGCACAGGCCGGGTGACGGGCTGGGATGGTGTCAGCACATGTGAGCTGAGTCTGGCAGGTCTCAGCACGTGGGGGAGATGACTGAGGTGCGGAGGGGGGGCGCTCTCAGCCATGCAAAGGCACGATGGCACCGGTGCTGAGCGAGGGGAGATGGGGCTGGGACATGGGGGGGGAGCGCGGGCAGCCCATGGATTTCCAGCACGAGGTGAGTGGCACCGGGACATGTGCCTGCGCGGGCTCCTGGGGGGTTTCATCCCCAGGGAAAGGTTGCTTAAATCACAATGAGTAACGTACCGAAGGTGGGGAACAGCACACAGGGAGGCTCTGGCCGTGCCCGGCACCACGGTTTGTCCGTCTGGTTTGATGCCCGTCCCGCAGGAGGGTCCGGGGGCAGCGAGCGCTTCCCGGGCTCACCCCCATCTTGGTTTCCAGAGGGTGGCCCCAAAAAGCTGCGCAGCAATATCCGGAGGAGCACGGAGACCGGCATCGCGGTGGAGATGAGGACCAGGGTCACCCGGCAAGGCAGCCGGGAGTCCACCGACGGCAGCACCAACAGCAACAGCTCCGACGGCACGTAAGGCACCGTGCCGGGGGGACGGGAGCTGGGGCTGGGCACCCTCCCCGTGCTCCCGGGGGATCTCGCTTGAGACCCGAAAGTCCTTTGCTCTCCCTGGCGCAGGTTCATCTTCCCCACGACCCGGCTGGGTGCCGAGAGCCAGTTCAGCGATTTCCTCGACGGGCTGGGGCCAGGCCAGCTGGTGGGGCGGCAGACGCTGGCCACCCCACCGATGGGTGAGTGCCGGCCGCGGGGGCTCCCTGCCCAGGGAGGGGGTTGCCGTCCCCAGCCCCCGCAGACCAAGGGTTGCCTCTTGGCTGATGTGGGGCTGGGGGCCGCAAAAGGATGCTCCAGCGAGAGGGAAGGGGCTGCGGGGTGGGAAAGCGGCTGCGTGGTCCTCCCCAGGGCACTGGCTCCGGGGGACAGGCTCGATCCTGGCAGTGTCCCTTGCTGCCCAGCACGTGCCGGGTGGGTGCATGGCTTGCAGGCTCTCTGGCCTTCCCTGCTGCTCCCGCTGCCGGCTCCGCGAGGGGAGGGAATGACATGCAGGGCTCAGGACAGGACACCCGGCGGGGCAAGCAGCAGCTCTGCCTTTTCCCGAGGCCTCTTCTGTCCCTCTGCTGTGCATGGGCTGCTCCGAGCATCCCGCTGCAGAGGGGACCCAACAAAACCGCGTTTTGTTCCGTTTTTCCCTTTTAAATCCAAAATGGCTACAGAAAGTTGCCTCCTAAGTCTGAATTCCCAGCCAGCAGCAGCGTGTCCCCGGCTGCTCCCAGGGCACACCAAGGTGTCTCCCCATGTCCTGCTGAGGGGCTGGAGCTGCCGGGAATGGGGAGAACTGGGAATGGGCAGGCTTCCCAGGCTTCCCCTGTCCTGCCCCCCCCCAGTCCCTGCAGCACAGGGACCTGGTCCTGCTGACCCTGCATAAACCCCTGGTGGGAGGGAAGGGACGGGGGGCAGTTGGACCCCTCTGGGTTTGCCCACCTTCCCCGGGAGGGGACACCTCCGGCTTCCCTTGGGGCGAGGTCCCGCAGTGCCCGCAGCACGCCGCATCCCTACGGCTCCTGTCATTCCCCCGCTGTGGCATCAGCTGGTTCCTCGCGCAGCCCCCGGTGCTGGCCCTGACTTGCTGTTGAAATGCCAAGTGTGTTTTGAGAACATCCAGGTTCATCTCGCTCCTATTAAACCCCGCTGGGATGTCAGCTTGCCCCTTCCCTGTCCCCATTCCCCTCCCCGGGGCCACAAGGCAGCGAGCGACGGGGACCCGCCGGCCAAGGGACATACGTACGTACGAGCAGGACAGCGTAAGTGGGAGAACAACTTCACACTGAGATCAAGAGGTGCCCGGCCACGTTTTCTCCCGCAGATGCCCCTCCGCAGGGAGCAGGGAAGGACCCCGGTGAAGCACCCCGGGGAGATGGGGGCCGGTCGGTGCTGGCCCCGGTGGGGTCCTCGGCCACCGACCCCTCCTGCCCCAGCCTCTCCTACTCCTGCCAGGGTCTCGCCTGCCCTCCCGGCTGAGGGCATCGCCCAGCCAACGCACAGCCCTGGTTAATCCCAGACCCTTTTCCCATCACGAGAGGAAACCACCCCCCCCTGCAAGGCTGCCGTGGGATGGAGCCGGCGGGGAGGAGGGAAGCAGGGGCCTCTCACCTGGTTCTCTTTGCGGCTCACAAGCATCTTCACATCAGCTCGGCTTTGTCCTTCCTCCAAATTCACGATAAATCACGCACCCAGTGGCGGGATGCTCGGTGCGCTGGAGTGCTGGGTGCTGAGGATGGGGAGCAGGTGGTGGTAGGGGGTGAAGGGGCTGCCGGCCCCGGAGATGACTTCTCCCACCTACTTTTTGGCAGCACCAAAAGGGAGAACTGGTGGGGACCAGCCCAGCCCAGGGCTGCAGCCGTCCCCAGTGGGAGGTGGCCACTGGGGAGGGTGCTGAGCACGTCTTGTCCCTCCGCCTAGGCGACGTCCACGTCGGCATGGCTGACCGGAACGGGCAGCTGGAGGTGGAGGTGATCCAGGCGAGGGGACTTATCCCAAAGATGGGCTCCAAGTCCATCCCTGGTAGGTGGCTGGGGAGGGAGGGGGTTGGGGACGGAGGGGGAGTGATGGGATGGGTGCTGTGCTGGGACCATCACAGGAGCCTGCTCCAAGTCAGTGTTTGTCACCCGTTTCCCAACACAGCCACCTACGTGAAAGTTTACCTGTTGGAGAACGGTGTCTGCCTGGCCAAGAAGAAGACCAAGGTGGTGAAGAAAACCTGCGACCCGTCGTACCAGCAGCCTCTGCTCTTCGAGGAGAGCCCCCAGGGCAAAGTCCTGCAGGTGACGTACTCCCCGCACAGATAATTGGGGACAGGGAGGGATTAGGGGAGCAAGGACACGGCACAGAAAGCCAGCGCCCTCACTGCTGTCCTTCACACCATAGCCTCCCTACCCCAATCCCGGTGGGTCCTTCCCAGCCAGGCATGCTAAATTTGCAGAGTTTTCCCCAAAACTCCCACCCAGTGAGCGGGGCAGCTTCCCTAACGCCTTCTCTGCCCCGCAGGTGATCGTCTGGGGAGATTACGGGCGTATGGACCACAAGTGCTTCATGGGGATGGCCCAGATCATCTTGGAGGAGCTCGATCTCTCCAGCGTGGTCGCAGGCTGGTACAAACTCTTCCCCACCTCCTCGCTGGCCGACTCCAGCATCGGACCTCTGACGCGCCGCCTCTCCCAGTCCTCCCTGGAGAGCTCCACCAGCCCCTCCTGCCCGTAGGCGGCAGGTTGGTGGGAGAGGCCGGGAGGGGAAAGGAGACATCCTGACCTGCCAAAACTCTTAGTGGATAGCTGTAAATATCCTGTCCTTTTTTTTTTTTTTTTTCTTTTTTTGCCTTTTTTTTTTTTTTAAATCTCCTTCCCAAAACAAACCCGCTCTCAACACACTCCTCCCCGAGCACGCGTCCCGGCACGCAGAGGGGGATGTTGGAGAGGGAGCGAGGGCCGTGTGCTTTGAGGCAGGGGGAAGGAGAAGCAAAAAAACCACCCCCCCTCACCCCCCCGTGAGGCAGACCGAGGGCTGCGACTGCCGCCCGACCCCGAGACTGTTACCGCACCTCGTCCCGTCACCCCGTCGGAAAGGAATCGAAGCGACGCGTTTCTCTCCTGGCCACCCGGCGAGAGCATCTCGGTCCGATTCACTCAGCGCCGCTACAAGCAGCATGTCGACGAGGTTTCTTTTCCTTCCATTTCGTTTCCTTGCCTCTGAGGAAAAGGTAGCTTTTCAAAGAAAAAAAAACTCAGAAAAAAATCCAACTCAGCACTATTTTATTTTATTTTTTTTCCCAAGGAATGTAGCATCTTCTATTATGTAGCTTGCCACGTGCTAACAACACACTCACTCTCTGCAATATCGAAGAGACTCCGGATTGACCGGAAACATCTGCCAGTCACTTCCCGTTTGTTCGTTTTCCAACACAAACCCTGCCACACTGAGCAAGCACTTCTGGTGGCCGTTTTTCTTTTTTTTATTTGACTTCTTTCTTTCGGTTGCATGTAGCCTGCGACCAGTGACATTGCCAAAGCGAGAGAGAACAGAAAAAAGGTGCGCTCACCTCACCTAAGCATACGCTGGTCTTATCCTCGTGTTTCGCCACTGACCGTGGTCTTGTACAGCCAAAGCAAGACCCAAAATATAAACTCTGTGATGCCTCACGTGAAAATTCGAGTCAGGAGAAGGTGACCTGACAGAGCAGGAACACCGTGATGCTGGTTGATCGTCTGGCTCCCAGTCCCTTTCTCCCGCAAGGGCCAGCTCGAGGTCCAGGACGCTCTCCTCGGGTCCGGGACGCTCTCCTCAGGTCTGGGACGCTCTCCTCGGGTCCGGGACGCTCTCCTCGGGTCCGGGACGCTCTCCTCGATACTTGAATTTCAAGTAGGAGCAGAGGGTTTGCCAGACCCCGCGGCAGGACGCACCTTTCTCTAACTCTCGACTTATTGGTACGCTACAGGGGAACATCTCAACAGCATCTTCTGCTGATCTGGAATTAGGGTGACTGAGAGGTTACGAACAAAGGACTAGATGCTTTGAATTTATTATCAGGATGAGTGTTTTGGGTTTTTTGTTTGTGTGTTTCGTTCGTTTGTTTTTAAAGCAGCATTTTGGTTCCCCCCAAGGGACCAGTTCTTGTAGCAAAACCAAGAATTACGGAAGCTTTTTTTGAAGGTGCCTAATGAAATTTGCTGAAAATACTCAGGGGAGACACCACTAGAAACTCTGGTTTCTTCATAAAATACACTTAACACAATGACTGTCCTGAAGGATCAGTTTCCAAAAGAGAAGAAAAAAAAAAAACCAAAACCCGACACACCAAAAGATGAGCAGTCTTGAGACTGGAAGAGGCCAAAAGGTTAATGGGGAATTTTTACCGCCCAGATAGCTCTGACCTTCAGTCTTTAACACAAATCAACCCACAGCACAGTTGGGATTTTTTACAATTATGTATTGGCAGAGCAGAGAATCTCACAATGCACAGAGCACAACAAACCCAACCCGTGGTTCTCCTGGTGACGCCAGGAACGATGAACCAGCTCAGACCTGTTGCCACAACGGAACAAAATCAAACCCGAAGGAAAAGACTGTTGCGATGAAGCTGTGCCCTCCACAAACCCAAACCCGGGGCTCAGCAAAACTCCACTCATCAGCAGCTGGTTTGCCCGACGCCGGCATGATTTTAGCGACATCGTGCCAACAAATTTCAGCTGCTAGCGTGGACTTTGGATCTTTACAAATCAAAATCACTGTAGACCTCCGAGAAGACAGCGGGCTGGATGCTGCTGGCCGGGGATGGAGAGGGGTCTGCTTCAAGACCCCAGTGCCCGCCTCGTCAAGGATTAAATCCTCATTTGCTGGAGCGGTAAGTGCTCGTTCGAGCACCACGCACCGATTTCTGAGCTCGTGCTGAACGGCGACGTATCGCACTGTGGGACGCACGAACAGTCTCAAGCGGTTTGAGGAAGCAAACTCGGTGCCCCGACTACCGAAACAGGAACAAACAATGGATTGAACGCGATGTTCCTTCCAGAGCACGAAGCAGTTATATGAGGTCAACGATACCTGCATGAGGCTAAACTTTCTCTGCCCTGGCGTGCTGGATTTTTGAATATACACAAAGGAAGGCATCTTAAGAGGAAAAGCTTTCTGCTCCTCCAAGCTAACATGATTTGCTTTTGCTTTGCAAACGCTATTTCAACGGGAAAATGAAAAATCTGCCCGTGGCGGGACAACAACCGTGTCCACGGGGAAGTGGAACAGCAGCGCGGGCAGAGCAGGGAGCTCCGCAGGTGTTTTCCACTCACTGGTGTGGACGCAGCATCCCACCCCCTTCCAGCGCAGACCTCGCTGGCTGTGAATTTCTCCAGCGAGTCACAGAGCATTACTGCTCCCTCTCTCCACCAGCAACACAGTGCTCGTCTCGAGACGGAGAACAGCAGCAGATGAAGAGCAGCAGGAACGCTGGGCCAGCCGGGCACGCGCCCACAGCAGCGGATGCCCGAGGTCTAGCAAAAGACTCACTGGTTCTGCACCAGGTGAAAAACCCGCCCTTGCTGGCACATGGAAAATCCAGAGAAAAGACCTGTCATCTGGAAGACACACCTAGGTACTCCAGGGAACGTGGAAAAACCAAGTACTTTGGCTTATTTTTTATCATCGATAGACTGGGGATGCATTGGAGGGTACCAGTGTAGCTAACGTCAGAACGAACTGCACCCCAGTTCTTTCTCGGTGTATTCATGGTTGCTGCAACGCGATGGGTTCGTGGGAACGCTTCCTTCTGCTCCTTGAGAGACCGCCCAAGGTGGAGCCACCGCGCCAGCGACTTCAAATGACTGTCACTCACTAGACAAACTGAAATCCATCAAAACCTTAACTTCTTCACTTTCAGCACTACGCGTCCAGTCCCCGCAGGGAGCTGATACTCACTTCTCTGGGGAAGCATCTGGGTCAGGACCCACTTTATGCTTGTGTGGAAAAACCAAAATGGGAGAAGAGACCGAAGTGTGCCACGTTTACATTGCGACATCCGCTCCTCCTCATTTCTGAACGCGTGAGACCACGTGTCAGATGATTTCCCTCCTCAAGCAACAAGAACGAAAAAAGCCGAGACACCCAGTTGCTTTCTACACACAACACACCAGAAAAACCACAAGCTTCTGGACTCCAGGTTGTTTTCTGGGGGAATGTTTTATTGCAAAGGGCATTTTTTTTTTTTTTTAAAACGTACTACATGATTTGCAAAAGCTGGCTGCACTGACTAGGTATTATGCATTAGATTACTTCTTCCCTTTCTTCCACCTTCCATCAGGAAAGGAAATTCAAAGCATTTGACTGTCCACATATTTTCCCCTAGAAAGAATAATTAATATTAAACTCAATCAGCTTTGCAGCCTGTTTTATAGCCTGCACTCCCAGCAGTAAGTGAGCAGCACCCAGCACGCAGCACCCACCCGAGACACAGAAGACCTTACTGTAGCACAGCTGGCAGCAGATGCTGGTGTCAGAATCAAGGCACCCTGCTTGAGTAACAAGGATGGATTTTGCCAAAATAGCCTTGAAATGATACTTAAACATCCCCTAGACTCTAGTAAAAAGTCTCGGCCACGCAGCAAAGCACAGAAAACACTAAATGATTTCATGCCCAGGCCTAAGTTATCTAGTTTTCTACAAGCCTGGAATGAGCCTTATTTGCCAAAGTTGAGTGACTGAAAATTTTCGAGGCCACCAGAAGATGGGCCAGGCTTCTGGGCTGCATGAGAAATTAGCTCCTGTTCCATCAATGTCGTAGCATGTTGAATCCAAGGGGAGAGGATGCTTAGACATAGTTTTCCTGAAATCAGGTGAGATACAGAACCAATTACCTGGCCAGCAATCAGAAAACCAAATCCGTTAAGTGGCTTTGGAAAACGCCACAGAGCAACTGAGATGGTGGGAAGTATTCCCTCCCCGGCCACCTTTTCCAGCTCTTAAAACCTTTTCTCCGGAAGCAGTTACAGGTGCAGCTCTCAATTGCAAATACGAGACCAGACATTCGCACGGGAGCGGGATCAGGATTCGCTTCGCTGGTAGGGAATCTCTTCCGTTCACTGTCTCACGCGACTGCTCTAGCAGCGATGAGACTTGAAAAGTCAAGCCCGTCTTCGTACGTGTTTGCGCACATCGGTGCACGCGGGAGGAGTTAACACATTTCAATACCTTTGCTTGCTTAAGCGGGCTCGCAAATACTCAGCAGCAGTGAGTACAATTTAAGGGCCTTTACTGATATAAGGCCACTTATAAAAACAGCACCGGTGATGTTTTTTCAGGCATAAAGAGTCTACTTTCTATTTTCTTCCAGTTGACTCAGACACTTCTTCCCAGATTGATGTGAAACGCTTGGACAATGCACATCCGTAAACTTCCTTAAGGGTGTGCATTTGGTTACTGATTTGGAAAAGAACTGCATTTTAAAGGTCAAGGAACAGTGTTCCGGCACCGTTCTTCTTGATGGCTGAATTCAAAGTCTAAATGTGTTTTGCATCACAGATGGAAAAAGATATTAAGAGCTCTCCTCTCTGCTTTTCTTTGGGTTTTCATGCCTCCAGACAGATCTGCAAAATTACCTTCAGTAAAAGCAAGGTCTGCATCCCGTGCTGTGCCAAAGGCATGACGGCCCGCTCCGACGCTTCTCTAGCAAAGCTGTTTCAACTGGAAGTCTTCCTCCTGCTTCATGTTCACAAGCATAGAGAACACCCCAACCCTTGGCTGGTTGTTAGAGGTGCAAGAGTGATGTTTATGAGCTAAAAAGAAGGTTGAAAGGCTGCAGAAAAGATTTCCTATGGAGGAAAAAAAAAAAAAAAAAAAAGAAGTGTCTGCAATAAGCACGGTGGGGTAAAGATGTGCTACGTGTAACGCAGCTGAAGTTGTACAAAACAGACTCAGTGACCAGATGTGACAATAACGCTCACCTTAACTGAGCTGGTCCGTATTTAAGGAAGATGAAGGTTTTAAAAGTAGACTTGGAAAAATGTACACTAAAGGGCCTAAGTGTTTGTCTTGCTGTCTGAATAACCGCCACACTGTTTAACCCTGATCATCCGCCTCGGGCACAGACACCAGGACGGAGCACAGTAGCATCTAGGAATCCAGGAGAAAGCAGCTTGGTTTAGCAGCTGCCACCGAGACCCAAGAGCTGGTGCGATCACTGTGCCTGTCTGGAGCTCCGATTATTGGTATACCTCATTCTTTTTTTTTTTTATTATTTTTCCCCTCCCCTTCTTTTTCTTTTTTTTTTTTTTTTTTTTTTTTAAGAACCAGAGCTTAGTGCACTCTATCACATTCAGGTTATTTTTTGTTGTAACTGTGCAATGAAGAGCAATTATACGGGGTGTGCATTTACCACCTGCTCCCACGCTGGCTCCTGCGAGCCCAACCTCTGCTTCGTTTAGCACTTGCACTATTGATTGCTGAGCTGAAGGGCAAGGGAAGCAAGAGGCCGGAGTGCTTCTCTGGAGGGAGGGATGATGCGGCCGGATGGTAGGTACCACTCCCTCATCTCTCCTGGTCAAAAGCATTGCTCCAAAGGCTGCTCCTTAGCCCAGCACAGGCGGGTGTTCGCAGTCCTGCTCCCCTAACAGTCCTCCCTTCCCGCAAAGGGCCGGCAAGGAGGCGAGCATCTCGGATGCCACACGCTGAGGACAGCGCTGCTGCTCTTGGAGGGGCACTAAACCCTCACCAAAGCTCTTGCCTGTAGCGCAGGTGGAGAGAGGGAGCCTCAGAAGCAGGCAGAAAGGGTGTCCCTCCAGCGGCAGGACGGGTATTGAACGCTGATCCGATTTCCTAACAGGATCGCTGTCTGGACGTATCAGCTAGATCCCAGTACTAGCTGAAAAAAAAGAAAAAAGGGGGGAATTTTGCCCTAATCCTCGCAGTGAGAAGTGTGAAGCAATGCTTGATGTCAGAGGGCCTCTGGACGGAGCAGCACTCCCCTCCTTGTACCCCAGTGGCCAGGGACCCTGGCAGCGGATGCCTCGTGAATGTTAGCACTTTGAAGTTGGTGGCCTTGTTTTCTTAAAAGGGCTTGATCTTTTCATGCAGTTAAAACTAAATAATCTTCCCCATCATGTTGTCCTACTCCCCACCTCAAAATTAAGCGATGAACAAGCACCTGGACTATTTAAGATACTGTCCAGGACTCGAGAATCTGTCATTAATCTCAGAAGTTTATACCTCAAATATAAAAACATATACATCTGTCTTAGTAACAACACTTGGTAAAGTAGCAGCTCCAAGTTCGAACTGAACTTTGTCCTTGAATTTGCTTACTAAAGGCACCAGGGAAAAACCAAACCCGTGTAAGCACACAGAGAAAAGCACCAATGAATTTTTTTAGAAGCACCCAAACTGAAGCATTCATACTATCAAAAAATTCAGAATTTATACTCCCAAACAAGACGCGTGAGGGATTTTACCTATACCTTACAAATCTTTAAACACAGCCTATGCCTTTTAAACTGCATTAGTCCCCCCAAAAGTACGAGGGGCCAGAACACTAACACACACTGGCAAAGAAAATGTACACAAAGGGCCCAAGATCGTTAAAGGTATGAGGCAATGAGAAACGCACCCAGAACAGCTCGGCCAGCCAGTCATTTCTAAGCACAGCCTTTCTCCTCCCGGGAGCCGCTTCAGAAGGCCAAGAGGAGTATCTTGACAGGGGTGCATCGTACAAGAGCGATACAACCACGCAAGGACACAGAAATCTACGCTACTTCACATTTTCCATCCCTAAGTCCCCAACACTTGCACTGAAAAGAGTTACCGAAACCAAGAGCGTCCCGTTAGAGTGGGAAGCTGTCAGAACTCCATTAGCCACGAGTTGATTGCTACTACAAGCTTCGCCTTCAATCTCTGATGAAAAAAAGGTAGCAGACACCTCACCGTTTGAGTGGCACGCGTCCACCTTACGTCTTTCTGTGTGCATCCGTTACCTGAGGGGAAGAGGAGAGTTAGGTGCAGAACTCGTACAGGACTGACACGCTCACCCTGGCTAGCTTTGGGCTTTAGGAAGCCGGGATGCAATTGCATTAGCGAACAAATTTGGCTGCCTTCACTAGCCCACTCGTATTTTGTGATAAACTTTGCTTTGATGACAGATTCGTTAAGTGTAACAACTCCACCTTAAAATAAATGCCGCAGAGGGGTGAACTGGGGGGGTCCTTTAAGCCCCAGTTCCACGTTCGAGACAAGGGGATGGGCTTGTGATGGATACTTGAGAATGGTAATAGATTTAAAAAAAGCAAATGGCAATTTTATACCTGTGTTATGTAATGTTTTATATGTGTGTGGTCTTTCTTAATGTAAAACTCTTGTATTTTTGTGGTTTATATGCAGCAGGACTGATGGCTGTGAGGGTGCACGCTATTTTGTAAAATATTCTTAGCCAGTTTTCCCGAGGAGGAAAAAACTGAAGTATTCACATTTTCATTGGCTTGTACCTGCATGTACAGTATTGGGGCAGCAAGTGAAGATGATTAAAGCCAGCTTCAAAACTTTTTTCTGTGCTTGAGTTGAGCTTCTCAAAGCATCCAGCCCCAAACCACACGTGTAGCTTAAAAAAAGCCAACCGTGTCCCCCAGCTGATATGCTGGGGCAGAGGGAAAGAGGAATAAACCCTCTTTTTTCTGAGAAGAGCAGGTTTTGACTTGAGGAAAGAAATACCATAATTAATATGCAAGCAGAGTACCATCAGCTCAAAGCTCACCCAATTAGCTGAGCTCTCTCCCCTGCAGCTGCACATAGCCACCCACAAGCCTAAGGAAAACTGGCCTTTGTATCTGTTCTTTAGGTGACTCCTGAATCCCCCCAGCCTCTCCTATTCTCACCGTTACCACTTTTGTAAAGGCTTAAAATTTACCTTTTGAATAGGCCTCGGTCAGGTTTTGTTGAACCTTAGTGTAAAGCTGCAGTCCTAATAATTTAAGTTCTCCCTGCAGCCACAGCTGCAGGAATGCTGCGTTTACCCACACCCCTAAGCTGTGAGTCTCTCTTGTATATAAAAGTGTCAACTGACCTGATTCTGCCTCTGCCGAGCCTGGTTCTTTGCATGCTGATAGTCCTCAGCTTTCAGGCAAACACTATTCTCACCTGACATTTGGGACACGGCCCTGCTACAAAGCAGATGGAGTTAGTCCGATTTGGATGCAAGGCTCCAAATCCCCCCCCCACACACCTGAAGTGAACAACTCACACCAGTGACAGTCGAGTTTAACACAATCTGTTACGCTGTTTAAAAACAAGATAAGTCAGTTGAGGTTTCACTGCAATATTTTATTCGGGAATTTACATATACACAGGATAAAGCAGACCACAGAAGTCTGACTTCTTGCTCACGCTGATGAGTTTAAGCAGTTGTGTTCTACTGAAGATGAGAAAAGAAATCCGACCCACCCACTTTCTATGCCTAGATTAAAATGTCAAAAGCTAGCCAGGAAAGGGTACCAGGATTACACAGGAACAAAAAAATATGAAAAAAGTATAAATTAGGATGTCATAGTAATTTTAAAAGTGTAAGAAAACTTGCAGTGGGCTCTCAGCCCTTGATAAGTTAACTCTCAGTTAGATTGTTAAAAGTTAAATACATCAATACCACATATTAGATGGAAAAGCCACTCTGAAGTGCAAGTTTCACATTCCAAACAGCTTGCCCCCACACTGCGCGAGAATCCTGCTTGCTCACGGGGGGAGAGGGAGAGGGGTCTTCAAAATGACTTTGGTTCCAATGAGGGTTGGCGAGCCAAGCACAGCAAGGCCTCAGCTCCGGAGAACTCCACTCAAGGGAAGAGGTAGCAAGGCTTGCTTGCCCCTGGGCTTGGGTTAAAATCCAGTTCCTCAGCACCAAACACGGTTTCCACCCCTCTGCTAACCAAAACCCCTACTAATACTAGAGTTTAAGTGATTCTTAAAAGGCCTGACGTTACAGGCCCCTACGAAGTACAGATTTCCCAAGTTCCTCAGTCACACCTCTGCTAAGATACCCAGCAGGACATTAAGTGCTACCCAGAAGCATTAGTGGAGGTTTGTGCAAGGAGGGGATCCACCCCAGAAGTGTGCATTGACTGTGCTAAATACAGGGGAGCTCATGTTCTGGTCACTGAGGTTTCACCGTGTCTGACAGTGAAAAGGCAGAGATGGGTCTCAGTTATGGAAAGAGGTTCAGGCTGGGCAGCCAGCCAGAAAGAAAAAACCCTGAATGTCTCATGGAGCAGTTTTGAAGAACAGAACAGAAGGCAAAAATGGTCACAACGCAAGGGATCATTTCCACATCTGAGTGCTGAGGGACTGATTGCTTCCCTGGGCACCTCCTCCACCCATTGACTGTCCATATCCCATCATGCCATTAGCTCCATAGAAGTTCATCCCAGCCATCTGCTGGGTCATCTGCAAAGGGGAGAGGAGAGAAGTCAAGGCTATGTCAAGAAAACTGCCAGCCCACAGCAGTCAAAGGTAAAACTCTTGCTCCCCAACATATTACAGGCTTAAGCTAGTTCTTTAAAGAGTTATGGTGAACAGAAGTCACCGGCTTCTTAGGTGTATGCCCACCCTAGCAAGCTGAGGAAGTTTCCATTTTAGCTGGTGTTGCACTGGTTTTTGTTCTCCACCACACACTGAGACCTCTGAACAAGGTACTCCTTTGTGATCCCTCAGTTTGCCTGCAGCAACAGCAGACCTCGCCCAACCCCAGGAGCCAGGCTATAAAAGCACTGAAGTCTTCCCTTAACAGGCCAGATTTAATTGCATGTGCCTCTCCCCTGCCCTCCATCCACCTTTGGGTCAGCAGAAGATCACACCTCACCTGAGCAATGTTCCACTGAAGCTGCTGTGCTGGCTGCACACCGTAGACGGGTTGGGGAACTGCTGCCATGCCAGCTACGTAGCCAGCCTGCTGTGCAGCCATCATCCCGTTGGGGACACCAATGACAGCTGCCTGCACATTACCCACATATCCAGCTGGTATGGCCATGGGAGTCACCATCCCTGCAGCTCCAGGCTGGGCCATCATTCCCACCGATGGTGCCATCATGCCTCCCATCATGCTGCTAGAGGGGGCTACTCCTGGAAAGCTAGTATATGCTGCTGCAGGATATGCCATCTGAGCTGGGGCCATGAACATTGCTCCTAGAAAAAGGCAGAGAAGGAATGAAGGGAAGAACCGCTGCATTCATTGTCAGGGGCTGAAATGCCGACCTTCAAATCAGAGACTATCACAACATTCACTTGGCCGTGACATGCCGACTAAGCTGCTCATTATGCTACTCGCAAGTTCTCAAGAAGGACCACCTACACGCCCACCTCTTTGCTTGTCAGCTGTCAGGACACCCCACCCACTCTGAACTAGCGTACTGCCATTCCACAGCTCTATTCTGAGATCTGTTACCTTGCGCAGGCAGCTGAGGTGTTTGAGAGCCGTACAAGGAGAGGATGGAGTCTTTAGAGAGCTGCTTCTTCCCCACTTCCTCCCCTTTGCCTCCTGGCTCAGGGAAGAGATTCAGGTTTTCGGGAACAGAACCAGCGCTTCCAGATGTTGGCATGGAGCCAGTGACCTGAGACAGAGACAGCACAAGTGCAACAGCTGCATTCAGCACTAGGGGAAGACACACATCTCATTCAAGCATCTAACGAGGCTTCGTCAAGCACTGATGTTCCCTACTTACCTTCCTGGAGTCAGAGGTTGATCCCACCGATGCGAAAAGATCAAGATCTTTCTCTAAGCTGCTAGGCCTGCCGTTTGTAACGGTGGTTGTCACAGGAGCATCTGGGAGAGACAAAGCTGCGTGAACATCCATCGCAGATGGCCTCAGGCTGAGGGGCAGCCCCCTCGCCAATTAAGCAGTTTGCACATATGCCACTCAACCCAGTGACCTGACCTGTAACCTACTTTAGCCAACGCACATTGCCAGCTCTTCCCTTGTCCTTCTGGTGCTGAGAAGGAACTGGCTCAGGACTGAGGAAGTGCACTGCACCGTACCTGTCCTATTAACCTCAGAGCAGCCAGGAGCCACATGGTGTCTGGAGACGACTATAGCTGGTCCTGTAATACTATATGCTGGTGCGGAGGTTGTGCCGAAAGGAAAATGCAGATGGAGTTAGTCCATCCAGTTTTCAGAAGGAAAACTGCTTCTGCTGCAGTGCTGAGTACTGTGCTCGAGTTGCACCGGAGCAGTTTAAGCAAAAGCCTCTAGTATTCCTACCAGCTATTGCTCACCTGACATGGAAAGTAAGTACTAAAAGCTCATCAGATTCACAAGATCAAAGATGATGTATAGGGTCATCGTAACAAGTGCAACAAGGCTGGAAAGGCTCTTACCAAGTCCTAGCAAGTCCATTACTGGTTCTGTAGATTTAGGAGAATTTTTTCTCGACTGCTGCGTTTCTTCTTTCTTTTGAGGCT
Source organism: Burhinus oedicnemus (assembly GCA_008921705.1). Taxonomy (NCBI): domain Eukaryota; kingdom Metazoa; phylum Chordata; class Aves; order Charadriiformes; family Burhinidae; genus Burhinus; species Burhinus oedicnemus. The sequence goes on from VFFE01007080.1 coordinate 67,085, forward strand.
AGGAAAAAAGAACATCAGAAGTCTTGGTCAAATTTTGGTTTTACTCTAATACATTAGAGGCTTTAATGAGACATTAACCCTTAAAATCCTTTCTTCCAGTGGGCATAATTGCTTCCAAAGTGAACAGAATCTCAGAGTAAGTATTACATAGTTGTTTTATTGTCCCATTACATTGGAACCCACTGCCAAATTTAAGCACGCTCTAAACTAGGAAAAAAGTAACTGCTCAAGCTGGAAAGCCAAACGGGGAGTAGCTGGATTCCAATCTGCCCTGCATTGCATGGCAGAACATGTCTGCTTAGTATCTGGATGAGCAGTGGAAAACAAGCTACTAGCATTAGTGTGACTCAATGCATCCACTGCTGTGACTGAGGCGAGAAAAAATGCTTCCATATCAAGCTGGATTACCTCTGTTATGCCTGAGAGAAGTTTTTACAATTGATCCATGACCGTGCCTTTTGGTCTTACCATTTTCACCTTCTCAAAGATGATAGGTTCCAGTTTTCTTTCTGATACTGGCTCATTACTCCTTTTCCATTTGTCATCCTTTTCTTTCTGTAAGGAAAGAGACACTGACATGAGGGTCAAAACTCATGTCATTGTACCAAGAGAAAGTTCATACAGAGCTTTACATAATGTTGTACCTAATCTAAAAAGCCTCAAAGATACAGCTAAAGACCTATATTTGAAGCTAGTCCTACTTTGAGCAAGGAGTTGGACAAGATGGCCTTCAAAGGTCCCATCCAATTTAAATTCTTTCTACAGAATGACAGAATGCAATCAGCCTTGGAGAAGAGATTAGTCACTAATACAGGAAACATTTAAAGTGTCTATTTTCATAGAGTCACTGCTTACTCATACGACAGACACTTATATCTTAACATGTATTCAAACTTCTACAGAAGTCATTAGAAACTAACCCTAAACGCACTGATGTCAATACTTCGGTCCATGTATTTCTTCTTCTCATATTTATCTCGAATGAAGCTCTCCACAGCTCTGCAAGCAGCTTGTTAAGACAAACGATTCAAGAATAGAAGACTTGCGTAGTATTACTTGACATGTGGATATAAGGTACAGACTGTAACTAAACTAATGACTGTTTAAAGAGCATTTCTAGCAGTAACTTACTTAAAATAATTTAGTGTTGGATCCAACTACTTTAGCTACTCAGTTTTTGCCCTTGGGTTATTCCAAGCATGATGGTGCTATAAAAGGTACATTAAATCAGGGCTTAAATTCCTAGAGTATTTTCTTCGCTGATGTATATTTACGTCAACCATCACTTACGAGCATACGTGTCATTAGCACAAATCACACAGTGGTCGGAGAAATGAATCCTGCACATACAAAAGCACCTCAGCCACCAGGTTAAGACAAAAGTGATGGTAGAGCTGCTCCTGTGTTTCTTTCGATTTACACCACTATACTCCTATGGCACTCAGCGTCTAGAAACCCCCCTGTAAGGTAAAAGTTACAGCTTCATTTTTCAGAAGTGTTAAACCTTTTTATCTGTCTCCACTGAGAATTCTAAATGCTCAGCACTTTTCAACATCAACCCTCCTATTTGCCAGACTCTAAAGTGCATCTCATGCAATAACTTCAGGTTGTAACATTTGTGTTGTGGTTTTCCACCCTTATTATCTCAGAAGCAAGCCTTTTAGCTCTCTTCTGCTTTGATCAATAAGCAAGCAGCCTGTGGGTAAAGCAGTGCTTGGAGGGTGCCTAGCTAGGAACTCATTCTCACAGCTGATGCCCAGGCACATGAAGTTAAACCTCCTATGCAAGGAGTCCAGCTACAAAGCGACAGGATGAAAAGATTCCATGTTTCCCCAGCAGCAAAGGAAGAAAGGATGCTGATCTGTTTGAGGTCGCCTGAAGTTCTCTGGCAGGTAGGCTTCATAAAGACGATTTGCTTTTCCATTTCCCATCTCTTGCATGCACTGCAATTCAAAAGAATCCTTGAACAGTTTGTTTCACAGACATTAAAGCTCTTACACGTACTAGCATGCCAGGCTACCAAGCAAAAGCCTATCCGTGTGAACTAGAAGGCATGTGTAGACTTCTGAAGTCTGTTCTGTACCTGAAAGCCATTCCTCAGGCTTTTGGTGCAAGCCTACCAGCTGGGAATCCCTGATGCAGTTGCTACAATCCGCCCCCCCCCCCCCCCCCCCAAATTAGCCAGTCCTAAGCACCACAGCAATATGTATTTGAAGACAAGAAAAATATCATGTTAGCAGCCCAAAGTCGCTCTGAAAGTCCAGGATTTGTCTTCTGGGAACCCTAAGGAGGAGGTGGGGCAGCAGCTCCAGACAACAGCAGCCTTTGGCAGTTTTACAGAAGCTCGCAGTGTTTGTCCTTACCCTCTGATGTTTGCTGAGCCTGAAATCACTGTTTTCCCTCCCAATCTAACCTAGCTTGATATCTTCTTTCTGCTTCACTTCCCACATCTTTGGCCTACTCAGACTTTGTTTATTTCCCAGCTTACCAAGCCCCGCTAACACAACAACACTGTTCGTGTTTCACTCATTACCTGTATCTGTTCTTGTGTCCACTGGTCGAGATTGACAGATTTTACCCTGGATATATGAACTCCCAGGTTCCTGTGGATGCCAGCACAACGAATACAGATGAATACACCAATATTCCAGGATGCCCATCGTGGCCCTGCAAAGAGACACAAGTGTTTCACACCAGCAAGTCAACCTGTAGTTGTTTTGAGCAACTGAGAAACTGTACCAAGTGAACTGGGACCGAGGCATTTTCATTTTCATCCAGACTAGAAACTGCATTAGACATCAGCAAGATGTTTAAAGATTATCTCCCAATGATTATACTTAGAGCTAGTATTTTATTGACTCCCTCTTCCATTTTGGAGAGCTCTACACAAGACAAACACAACTCTAAGGGCAGGAGGGAAGAAAACAGGCATTCAAACCACCCAAGGCACTACCAAACCCCCATTTCTCCTGGCTTAAGCTGATGTAACGGTCATGTCAATGTAAGTTTGTGTTCCTGCTTTAGCAATGGAGAATCCTTCTCAGGTAACCCTATTGCAGTGGGATCAGCTCCAGAATGTTCACTACTGCTCTAGGAAAAGCAATATAAAATACTCAGCATTTGACACACGGACTGCATCATCAAATCTGTCGGTCTTAGGCAGGAAGCTACAGCTGAGTAAGGAGAGCAGCACAGAAAGCTCAGTACTCTGGTCACCAAAAACCCCCAAACATAGAGCCAGGGGCAGAACCCCAGGCTGTGACCCTGGCACGAGGCTGATGAGCAGTTCACTCCACAGTTTCTACAGCTCTAATCAGATTCACAGTTTGCATGCGGCTTTCGGACAGGCAGGAGAGCCCCAAGGTGTAGAAGGGAGATCATGCCAGGAAAAAAAAAAAACAAAACACAAGGGAAAGGTTAACAAGCTTAGTTTTACTCACTGCAAACAGTTCTCTGAAGGAAACCCAGCAATGCATTACCCAGGGGACGGCAGAGGTCCACAGGCACTCCCACCGCTCGCAGCCCCCCCCCCCCCAGCCAGGGCCAACAGGCTCTGGCCATCAAAACCCTCCGTCCCGCTGAAGGAAGACCAGCTTCGGAAGCAGCGTGCTGCAGTGCAAGACAAGCAGGTTTTAAAACTAAATCATCTGGCCAGAGCTGCCAGCCAGCCACACAGTTAGCATGGCCAGCTTCCATCGTGGGTTGGCTATCACTGTCCACGGGTAACTGGCCAAACAGCCACATCCTGAATAAGGGACCCAACAGCCTCCAATAAACTGTACTAGCCCTTTTTATAGGGATTACAGGCATTATTGCAGATGAAGAGTTATTGTGGCTTTTCTTGCCATAGTTAAAATAACAAGCCTCAGAGCTAAGGAGACTGAGGTGGGAGGGGGAAGAGGGGGAAAGTGTAATTTCAAAGCCCTAAAAAAGCAGCGCTGTATTTGACTCTCCTGGATAAGCTAGATGGTTTTAACAGTTTAATTCCTATTTACTGGAAAAGCCTACAGTATCCTGAGGGATTTGGTGCTGCTAAACGCAATCAGTGGCTCATGGTCCCTTCCAGGGCAAAGGCACACAACCCCTAACTTACCTCCAGTGCCTATTCCAGCTAACTCACATTATGATTTTTTTAAAAAAAAGTCTTTATTAAGGCTTCTGGCCTACCCTGCCATTGCTTTCTGCTTTTTCACTAGAAAAGTGGCCCTTGAGAATGATACTGATTTAATGAAGCTGATGAAAGTCACTTCCCAGCTTAGCAACAGCTCTTGGTGAAGACCTTAACAGAAGCACACTCTTGCCTGTACCTCAGTTCCTTTATTATACCTACCAAAATATCGGACTGAATGCATCAAAGCAGGGGCCCATACTTTCAGCAGCACCTAAGTACGCTAGCCACAAAGCAAGGCAGGGGAATAAACTGCTTCTTCAGTGTTACGCCTGTAGCGCACCAAGGTGAAGCCAGGAACCCTGATCCTTCATTTGATTTATTTGTGGAGTTCTCTCCCAGATACACTCCGAAGGCTATAACATGAGACCGCCGGCAGGATTAAACATGAGATTCAAGGTTACATTTAAACTCTAGATATATTTAGCCTTTATAGGACTAAAAGGATTAATAGTCAGCTAGATACATCAGGGCTGTAGTAATCAGCTCACTGGTTTGTCACATGTGCTAGCTCAAGCCACTGCAGCCTCCTACCCTGCGATGCCACACACGGGAATGATTCAGTGGTACCGTCTGTTATACCCATCCTGCTTTAGAGTTACTTCATTTGTGATGCAGCATCTGAAATAGCAAGGGCTGAGTACAGGAATAACAGCTGACCATTGCTGCAACTTGTAGATCCCAGCTCTGGAAGACCCTAGTACTGAAAGAGCTACATTATACCAGTGAATATTTAAAAAAAAAATAAAATACGTAGGCTTTCAACAAACCTCCTCGCAGCTAGCATTTGGTTTGGTGACAAACATATTATACAACCAAGGGTAGTTCTTTGCGCTGATGCTTATTCCAGCCAGGGTTTGGGCGTACGTGCAGTGCCAATAAACACCATAAGGCTTCAGATCTACAGACTAGAGGAAAGGCCAGAAGTCTGGGGACATGGGGCCATTTTTGTCTGAAGCCAGGAGGAAGAGGGTGATCCCAGAAGTTCAGCAGTCTGCTCTGACACGGTGGTGACTCCTGAGCCACACAAGCAGGATATCTGGACAGTTCTCCAAAATGCTGCCCAAAGTCTGTGGCCAGCTCTTGAGGTTCTACACGGCATGCGAGTTTGAACTCTAGATCTGAGCACCCCATGCTTTTAGGATATAACTAGTAATTTCTTTAGCCTGGTTACACAGCCCTGTATTCTATCAACACTGATTAAAAAAAAAAAAGAGGAACAAGGCACCACTACGTCCCTCGAGAGTGAAAAGCTACTTTAAGGTAGGCAGCTGCAGAGGAGAACCACTTGGCTCAACGGCAGCGAAAGCTTGACACAGCAAGGCTCAACACAACGGGGGAAGAGCTGCTGCTTGAATCATCAGGGCTGAGCAGAGCAGGAGCCCATCAGCAGCCGTGTGAGGGAAGTGAAATTTGTCCAGCGGAATCAAACTCTAAATAACTTCACGCTTAATAAAATTATCATTTGGTGCCTCGGGCAGCGAGGAACATTACCGGGTTTCTTTTGCTGAAAGCAAGGGTATCCCAAGCAAGACAGCCTGTCCTAACCAGGTTGCCACCAAGGAAGCAATGGGCCAATGCCCAGATGTCACATTAGGTTGGGTCAGATGCAACAAGTGGAGGCACCGGCCCAAACACACACTCTTACTAGACCTTCAGCTTTGCTGGTATCTGATGTCTCAAACTTAACGGTTGGGGCTTAATGGGCTAAACCAACGTTTTTACCATTTAATTTCTTATAAAGCACTTAGTTTTGCAGGCAAGGGGGTATGGGCTTTGGTGCAAATGTAAACAAGCCTCCCACTTCCCTCTTTTGAGGCCACGATGAAGGAGCTCGCACTAGAAGTCACACAAGGAAGCGCCCGTAAAGATCTGGCTGGGGAGAACCTTGTACAGTCATTTCCCCACAGTGTCACATGCCATTTTCAAGGTGACTGACTTGCTGAAAGCCCCAGGTGGTATTTACAGACTCAAGTTCGGTCACATGTTGCAGCATCTAACTTCCCAAAAACTAAACCAAGCTGAAGACTGCACAGAAGCTACAGTGCCTGAGCATCGACAGAAGGGACAAAACACCTTAGTAGAAGTTAAGGGCACAGCTTTTCAGAAAAAAAAATGTTTTTATATCGGAAAGTCACTTTAGTGAACAACACAGCAGCATTTATCAGCATTGCCAGAGCTGCCATGGAACACTCTTCCCTCGCAGCCTTTGTGCACGCCCTGACACTCACCACTAACTGCTTGCACGAGGGCACGGCACGGGTGCACTTCCCCCTCTGGGGTCAGCGAATCGTGGAAACTTACACGCCAAAGGTTTTAGGACAAGGCTAACAGAAACATTTAGCTTGTTAAACCACTAGAAAGAAACATGAAAGACAGCGGTCCTCGCATGGATACTCCTGCGAACATTATAAAAATAGTTCCCTTGAGGCTGGCATCCTCGCAGCCACCGGATGGCTTTGGAGCTTAAGGCCTAAATGGAAACTCATCCCCATATGCAACACCGGGAGTTTCCTGCAACGACAGCCAGTATCAGACATGCAAGCCCGATGCTGCAGTCACTTTTGTTTCGGTATCACAGCTAATTTTAACATCCACGGTAAGCAAGTTAATTGGCACCAACTCGAGCTGGGCATAGCTTGTTCAGTTCTGATTAAGCACCCCATGCCCTGTACATCACCTCGTACGTGCTCAAATCCCTTCTGGAGAATGCCAACCATCTGCAGGTGACCATGAGATTACAGAAAATGCCAGTTTTGGGTACGAATCAAAACAGATTTAAGAGCCCAGCTATACACTCAGTTCTGGCACAACATGAAGGCTAGATCAGACCACCTTGGGATATATTCCTAGCCTGGCAGTGGTTGCAGGACGATCACGAGCTTAAAAGCATGTACTGCTCAGTCAGTTTTCATTTTAGGAAGCTGCATGGAATACTCGAGTGTATTGCTAAGCGAGGGTGCATCACCACCCAGCAGACTAGAAAGCTATGTGCGAGAAACTCAGCTGCCCAGTCGGTGCTTCCATGAGACAGTTTCACAGCCTGTTTTACATCCCAGCCTGTCAAAATAAACACCGCATACCAAGCTGGTCATACCAGCTTAAGTTAGCATCTAAGCCGGAATCATTAATGCCTACAAGGACTGCCTGAATGATCTGCCCTTACTGAAAAGGGCTCCCAATTCCCTTTAAAACCCCAGCACAGCCTGGCTAGCGCACTTCACATCACGTCTTAGTCACTTGCTGAAAGTTCACACCCTTGAGTGTTTTTAATCAAGGAATCCCAAGGGGATTCACTCCTCACCCTTTATTCAGGCATTAGATTTTGGCTCAGGCTACTCGTGCAAGTTTCTTCAGTAATAAACCTCCAGAAGGCATTTAAAAATAAAACAGAAGTTGGCTGCAAAGCCGCTGCTCTTTTGAGAAGAGGGGTCGGGGAAAAAAATAGATGCTTTCATAGGCAGGAAGGAGAGAACATCGCTATTCAAAGCCTAATGAAATATTCTTAGTGCAAACAATCATTTGACTCGCAGGCTCCCTGCCTGCAAGCACTCCAGCAAAAGCCCAGCTGTAAGAGGGAGATGTGCCCGCTCAGCCCATTGATCCCCAGTAACACTGCTACATGTGTTGGACTGCGGCACCGTACAACCATCCCCTCTCAGCACTCGCAGGGGAAGTGGATGTGGGAAATTCTCCTCGGAGTGGGATAATCCCTGCGAGATGACATTCACATCCTCTCGTACAAGCCTTCACCAGTACTTGGAAATTTCTCATCGAGACAAAGTTGAAAAGCCCTACTTTTTGCAGAGCCAAATGAGGAAATAGCCAAGTATCCAAGAGCTTCCTTTGACTTGTGGTTTCCTTATTCTGGAAAGAGATTGCTTAATGACTTACTGAAATTCATTCCGCTCATAGAAAAGCTATGACAAAGGCTGTCTTACAAAAGAACTTCCTCTGCTCTTCACTGTAGAAGTCTGTTCTACAGTCAAATGTTCAGATTAGTTTGGGGAAACAAGGTAAACTCTGCCAGTGAGTAAAAGCACAGTTAAACTCAACTTCAAGATCTCTAAATTATGCTACTTAGTTAATAACACAGGCTAGTTAGTTACTGGCCTGAGCATGCATCCTCATGCAGGGTGCATGGACCCATCTCCGAGATCTGTGGAGCACTAAGACCTGCCGTACCCCCAGATTTAATGCCAGACTGAGCTATTTGTGTAGTTTTCAGAAAGCCGTTGGAACCCAGTGAAACAGGGACGCTAAAGCCAAAAAGCTCTATAGCAAGGGAGTTTGATAAGGATGTGCCTAGTTAAGTAGTTTAGTGGTTCAAAAATTCAACTTTGTGCCATCCTTTGAAAGAGGAAAGGGCTGTTTTCGGGGGTTTTTTTTGTCTTATGTTGTGGTTTTTTTCCCCAGTAGAAGACTGCTGCAGTAATTATAGGCTTTAACGACTCTTTGCAGGAAAAAGGAAGAGCCAGAGGCATCTACGGAGGTTGAGAATATTGCTTCCAACAGCTTGGAGCTTTGCCTTAAAAAAAGTCTTCTTGGCTGTATTAGCAGCAACCAGTACACTCCCTCCTTCCCCAAACCATACTGTTTGCTACAGGTACCTTACTGGCCAAGTCAGATCAAACTGACTGGTGCTGGCTCCATTTCCTCTCAAGAACAGGCTTTGAATCTTCTACAGTTTACCAGAAACTTAACATTTGAGTGCCCAGTGGCCTTGGAGGCAGCTACCCAGCAGCAGCTGATCTAACTGTGAGTAGCGGTAAGCTTGCAGAAGCAGCCTTCGACGCACATCTTATCAGTGTTACCATCTTGTTCTTGGAACACGTGCTGAGATGACACAAATGCAGATGGAGCAAGGTGGAGGAAATTAAAATAGATGCTGTGAACAGCAGGGTGGGTCCTTCCTGCTGTTCAAGAAAGTGATGTTTATTACTTCACTAAATAAACTGTGAAAGTGACAATTTCAAGCAGATGCTATAATAAGAACCCATGCAAGAGCACTGGTTAACATTACCAACACTGATGACCACAATACCTAAAAATATATAAAAATCCACCAGGTTCTATGATCCACGTATTTCCTGTGGAGGCCTGCATAGTAAGAGTCCCAACATCTAGATGCTCAATATCAGAGATCAGGATTCCATAGTGTTCCAGAGACTAGATAACAGATGTCCAATCATCAGGTTTTAGCCAAAACTACACACAAGTCTGTCCTAGAAGTTGCTAGGGTAAAGGCAGCAGATTTCAAGGAGGCCTGAATTTCCATGAAATGCAAAAAAAACCTTAGGCAATAGGTAAACACCATCCCTGTGCCCAAACACACATACAAACAGAGCAGCAGGATGGAAACACACTATCACTACCGTTTTACACCACCAAAATTCAACTTAGAATTTCACCACCATCAAATCCCTTACAAGACATCTGCGCATGCAGCTTTAATTCTTCACTGCATTTTGAAAATATTTAGACCCCCATCTTCCAATCTCATTTGAGTTGTGGAGATAAGTAGAAGCCACTAAGTCCTTAAAATAGCTCCTAGGAGGAAGGAGTCTCAGCTCCTGGGCCACTTTTTGCTTGACAGAGAATCTCTTCCATATCTAGAGCTAGACATGAACTATTTTTCACTATCAAAGTTACCAAAGAGGACTTGACATTCATAAGGAAAGGGCACAGCCTGGCCAGCAAGGAATGGCATGTTTTGCCAAAAATAGAGGTAAGCAGTTTAACAAGGCACTGAAGGTCCAACTGTAGGATAGGTAACCAGCTCCGCAGTCACAGGAAGCTTTGCTCTAAGACACTTTCTCTTAAAAGTTCATTTTTTTCCTGTCCTAGATTTCCTGGGACACATGAAGTAATCACTATTCTGGATCAATCTGAAGGAGACCAAAGCTATTCTTGATTCTCTAGTTGGGTTTGATAACCTACTTGCATTTTGAAACACAAATTACCTTTAAACTGCAGAGGCATTTTCTGCAGAGGATGGCACACAAGCTCCTGAGCACGTTTGATACCTTATGTAATTCATCTGGCAGTTACTATAGGAACAAACTTTTACTAAAGTTGCAGCTATGCTCTGAGAATCACATGGCATTTTTGGACCCTTAATGTACACCCTCTGCTATACAGCCACTCACCGCACAGGCTCCCCGTTTCCCAGGTGGGTCAATATAGCTGGTACAGAAGAACAAGGCTATTAAAGCTGACATAGTTTGCCGAGATGCCCTCTGCTTGGAGGATTATCTTTGTTATCTATTTCTGGCAGATGTAGAGACACGCATCCATGTACATGACTCAGAGCTCTGTGCATCTTTTCTTTAACGGTATCTTCCTGCAACTCTCCTAAGCACAAACCCATTCCAGAAGAAGTCCCCGCTGGAAAGGCTGATGCTTCTTGCCTTGCTTTGTGGCTTGAATGGGAAGCTGCAACTTCCTTCAAGCAGGTGTATGTAGGGTCAGGCTCATGGCTAGACAGAGCTGTGCTCCCTCCCAGCCAGAGCTGTACACCACGGCAGCACTGCTCAGACTTCTCAGATGAAGATCACTATGGGATAAAGCCAGTCTCACAGACAAAGTTCATTCTGAACGTTTACACCTACTTGAAATTAATACTGCTTTACGCACAAGATCATTCCTTTCAGACCTGACTTTAGAAGAGCAGAATAGTTCAAAAGCAGAAGAGAAAGTGTAGTGCTCATTAAGACAACTGCAGAATATCGTGACTGCAGCTAAGAATTAAAATGAGTATACAAGCACATATGCATCTCCTCTGGCAAGCTTCCATTACATAAGACTGAGCTTTTTGCTAATACAAGATTTTCTAAGGCAAGCTGAGAAGCTTTAGTCCTACCGCTTTGGTTTTTGAAGCCCACTGCAGGCAAACAGTATGCATCACTACCCACTGCTCAGTTTTCCCATAATGATCATTTCTTCATCGCATGCAGTTGTTCTAGGCAGCTATTTAAAAAGTTACTCTTCATATTGCTTTTACTGAAAAGGAAATTCAGCTGCGATTCAATAGTCTGCTGATGGAGGAGTTGAGTCACAACACATTTTTTTGTTGAGTATCAGCAACACGTTTTATATTAATACTAGTTTGGTTGGACTAAACCAACTGTAATAAGCTAACTCCCCCATTCTACTGGAAGTCATCCTTCCTTAACTGCACCTACTCTAGCCCCAGGCTCTTTATCCCGCTCTTCCTGCTTCCCATCCAATATTTAACCACCTCTTAACAGGTATTTTCAAAGTTCTACCCATCTTTCAGAAAAGATGGCTTGAAGGATTAGATCTGGGTTTGCGTTGTGTTCGGCAACACAAACAATAGTTTCCCATCTAACCACTAAAGTTACAAAAAGGGGTTGATTTCAGCATGGAACCCACAGTTCTCACAAGACACAAGGGATGAAGGGGAGAGTCAGACAAACCAGGAGGAGCACAGGGCAACCTTAACTGATGGACAGATACAGCAATCCTCTCTGGTGCTCCCTGCGGAGGAACCTGCTGTTCCGACGTCAACGCAACCGGATCCAAGGAGCCTGTTGGATAGATAGGACTGGAAGAGCAGAGGGGAAGAGTTTGGGAGAAGGAGAGAATCAAACAGAATTAGCTGTACGTTACACAAGTTCAGCACAGACCTTTAGAGTCAGAAATGCAGAGGAGAATCCAGTTAATATAAGTGTTACTCAACACAAGACATTTTCCATTTACTGGAAGACCTCTGAACACTTAGGTCAAGTCCCACTTGCACGGATTACACCACATCCCTCCTTCATCTACGTTGCAATTTCAGCCTCCAGGCTCATTCTGATGTTCAGCGTGTATCAGACCGCTTGGCAGTCGTGCTATCTTCCACACACACAAAACCACAACAGCAACACACCTGCCCTCAGAAGGCCCTTTGCCATGAGAAACGCACTGGTAGAAGAGATCCCACTCTCGCCCATCAACAGCTTTTTGTTCAAGCGATTCATACAGCGAAGGCCTTCAAAAAGAGGATTCTGGTAATTCATCACTCCAGCTTTTGGTGAAGACAGCCGCTCTACCACCATAATAGCCATGCCGGGCAGTCCTGAGGGGAGAGCTGCGTCACTGCAGGTGGTGCAGTGCTGCTAGGACACCACGCCAGATCATGGCTTTTGATCACCAATACTAATATCATGATAGCATTCGGAGCTGCATGTGAAAACCACCGAGACGAGTAACCTTTGATAGTGCTTGCAAGGGGAAATCTGCTGATCTGTTTGTGCCCAACGCAGCTAGATTATGCCCTGAAAGGCTGCCACCGAGCTCCCAAGTCCTGTTTTCATCAAGTAATGAAGACCCCTCTCACATACACCTGAGTTTTCACTCCTAAGCTCCACTGCCAGAAAGCCGTCTAGCCACGCTGTGCTGCACAGGATGTACTACTTACTACCTGTCCACCCGCCTTCGATCAGATCACCCAGTTTACCCACAGTTACTTCGGACGGAAAATTTGCAATGCAAAGAGGAAGACGCAGGCGAGAGATCTCACCCAACTTCCTCCAAAACAAGAGCCTCTAACAACTGCAGCGTTTATTGCTGCAGAAACAAAAAACACCCTGAGCTTTCTTTCCCAGTTTCCTCGTCCTTTTTTTCCCCCCCTCCAACTACTTAGACCCAGAACATTAGTAGCTGTCTAGGGAAGCCATCAGAGTCATGCTTCTGCACTTCTCCTTACAGGCTCATCTGTGTAGCTCTTATAGAAAAGTTACGCAGAGAAAGCACATGAAGCCATCACTATCTCCAAGAACTTGTTGGAAGAAAAGCCTTGGGAAGAGTGATGTGCCCCGCAGAGTTACCTGAATCCCAAGGGAAGGAGAGTATATTGGAGAAACTAGTTTTCCCTCCTTATCACACTTAAAGATGCAAGTTGGACTAGGAATCACTTGTACACACTGCCTGATGGAAAGCAAGTAGTAAGATCACAGAAGACCTTCTCTCTAAGCAATCACTTTGATGAGGGCAGAAGAGATGGAAGATGCCCAACTGTTCACCAGCATGGCATAGCAAACAAGAGCCTGTTTCCTATACTGGTCCCAGAGCGCAAGGCCCAACCAGTAGCCAGCATTGGTGTTTATTCCTGAAAACTAGACTTTTACCCTAACGCTGAAAATTTCTGTACAGCACGAAATCAAGCGGGTACATACTAGCACTGCGGCTCACACTAACAGGTACTGTCATCTCGTTTAGTTCTGTATATAGAAATGAAAAAAAAATACAGTAATGAAACCCAGCAAGTAGTTAGGTCATTGGGAACAGGCATAATGGAAGTGTGGGTGGCAACTGAACAGTCTCTGCCTATGTGTCATGGTAGCTTTGAAATGCTCAGATCAAGCAGCAAACCACTACAAAATTCAGTAACTTCAGCATAAAAACAGATGGTCAAAAGCCAGTGTTTTATTGTAAAAGCATCTTGATAGGTGCTGGATGAGCTGCCAGGTTCTTATTCTGCCTTCAACTTCATTGAAACTTGTAAAAATCCTTATGATCTTGAATGTGAGCTGACAGAGGAGGGAGCTGGCACAAGAAACACTACCTGCCACCACCAACCGGTGGTTGGTGACCAGATTTCAGCCATGACCTTGGCAAACCACTCTTCACAAAACTCTACACAAGTATATTATTCCTAATGTATCTCAACTAGCGTAGCCAGACTTGTGATCGGGTAAAAACAGAGCAACAATCAGCTGTACAGAAAAGCAGCCATTCTTTCAGGTAGCACTGGAAATGCTGCGGGAAGCCATCTGGAGCTGGCAAATACCATGTGGCCTCTCATTAACACCAACTTGCACAGAGTTTTAGTTATTAAGAAGCCATATATCAAATAAAATGTGCTCTTTACTCTGCACAAGTAAACCTGGGGCTCATTTCCATACGCAAAGCATAATGTTGCAGTTACTTTCAGCAGCAGTAAGAACATCAGGCCTTCCTCGCCATCGCCGCAAACCAGCACCAGTGCCAGTGCCTTGCTGGGAGAACACCACATCAAGTCACAGTAACCAAAACGCAGTCCAGTACGATGCTTTGACTGGCACCAACTACCAGTCAGATACCTAGCTGGAAAGCTTACCGCAAACACACCTCCTGTGGCCATGATCTCTGTATGTTGCCCTCAGGAATGAGATTTCACATGTCCATGAATCTCATTAGTACAGTGGATAATTATTTTGCCAGGTAACTCTGTACAACAGAAGCCTGCTCTTCATGCCTGATGCAACCTACCTATCTTCCCAGACACAAGCAGCTTCCAGCTTTAGAGGCAATGCTAAACTGTACACTTTGATTTTTATACATAATTAACTGGAATACTGCATTTCTAGGATGTACTATGGACAGGAGAAGCTATATCATCACATCAAAACAAGTAACCTGGAACTGTTATGAGAATGTGTTCCCATATTGTGTACACTACTGTCTCATGCCTCAAAAGACAAGATAAGACAGCTATTTTTGCCCTTGGCGCTGGCATTAGGTGCCAAGAGATAAGGGATTTGCAAGCAAGAGGAACATTCAACTCTCTGCCAACAACACCATGTTCAACCTACATGGTCCACCAAAGCCAGGTGTGAAACATCTCAAAAGACACCATCTCCAAGATAAGACAGGCTGTTAAAATGAGGTCACTATGTTTTGGGGGGTTTTTTTGGAGCAGAGCTGAAAACAAACCTTAATAGCACTATTTTTAATGTTGTTCAGCGGTGCTCTCTGCACTTTTTAGAGGTCATACCGAGGTGACTAGGTCTCCCACTTACAGAAAGAAGTATAAAGACACCCCCTACTCCAAGTTCATTTATTGCAGCTATTGGGAAACAAGCCTCAAGTTCAGATCTCCAAATCATTGTAACAGCTCATTAAAATAGGATTTCAGGGAGGCATGGGCATAGCCTTAACCCTTTTGCTACAGGAAAGCTAAGCCTTTCACAGTAGCAAACTACAGAAAGGCACCTGCATCACCACAGAACAAGTAACAGTTGTTTTATTCATTTGTTTTGTCTTCTAGAATCCGGACATTTACATCTGGCTTCCTCTCTACCCCCCTCCACAAAAAATAATGATCACAACATGCCTTGAAATCAGTATCAAGTGGAAAACAAAGCACAGAACAAAATATGAAATTCCTTCAGTGGTACTTGGTTCCAGGGCTAAGTTACAATTCCTTCCTTTTCCTTAACACACTGCACTTTCAAATACTGCTCCTATCTGATCCTCTAAAGATGATCTGCTGCTCATGCCACAGCTCTGACTTACAGGATATTACTCCTCAGCTGGAATGCCCTCCAAAATTACGCAACGCCAGCTTTCCAGGTTCCTCTTAATACAAGACTTCTCCAGAAGAACAGTTCCCACAAGCGATTAAGTGTTTTCACGCCGACATCTGAGGTCAAGCCCCAGCGCAGTCAGAGAGCCCATGAGTTTCCACAAGCCGATCCCGGGCAGTTTCTACCCGGTTCACTTGCCGAATGAGCGGGAGCTGCAGAACCGGGGTCGGAGAGGCTCCAGGAGCGGTTCCTCTGACAGAAGCACTGCCTGCTGCCACACGGCTGTTGCGACTATCAGTGAATTAAACTCTGCTGAAGCCAAATTTGTTTGGTTTTCTTTCAAATACCAAGTGCCTGCTCAACCAAAGGGGAAACCACCTATAAACCCCCAAACCGCCCGGCACCCCGCTGCAGCAGCCTTAGGCAGCACCGCTGGCCCTGCCCGCAGCCGGAGCTTTCCCTGCCTGCTCACGGGGGAGGCTGGAGCGCGGAGCCGTCCCGTCCCCCCGCCAAGGCCCAGCCGGGCCTGTCCTCCCGGAGGCGCCGTCCCTCCTCCTCCCGCTGCGGCGGCCCCTGGAGAAGTGGGGACACCGGAGGGTCCCGAGAGCCCACGGCACGGCAGCAAGCGGAGGGGGCGGGCGGGGCAGCGCCCCGCCACACGCCGGCACCGAGGGGGTGACAACCGCGCCGGCCCGGGCCCACCGGTCCCACCAGGCCCCGCCGCCCCCTCAACCGGCGCGGCCCGCGGAGAGGCCGCCGGTACCTTTGGCCTGGCAGTCGGCGCAGTACTTGTTCTCCTCCTCCACCAGCAGGCTAGCCAGCACCGCCTGGTACCGGTCCACGTCGCGGACCGACTTGCCCGTCATGGCGCGGCCGGCGCAGCCCGCCCGCGGGTCACGGCGCCGCCGTCCCGGGCACCCGCCGCTTCCTGCTTCCGGCCGGCGGCGGAGGCGGGGCTACGAGAGGGAGGAGCCAATAGGCAGCAGGGCGCGCGCTTTAACGCCTTTTCCCCCTCGCCGCTCCCCCTCGCCGTTGATTCGCTGCGGCGCGGCAACCGCCCGCGGGAGCCAATCGGAGGAGGCGGGGCCGTGGCGGGGGAGGCATGAATGG
>VFFE01007080.1:83676-112580 GCA_008921705.1 Burhinus oedicnemus
GGGGGCTGGTGGGGGGGTTGGGGGGGCTGAGCAGTGGGGTGCTGCCTGGAGGAGGCAGACTGGAAGGGGGAGGAGGTCCCTGCTCAGCGCCTCCATCGCTGCCCGGGCCAGGCTGTGCTCCAAGTCTCTGCCCCACGGAGGCACCCATGGATTGGGGCTGCCCCATGGCTCTCCTGGGGCCCTGGCCTGCAGCAGCCCCTGGGGCCGGGGCCATGCGGGGCCCGGCTCCTCCTAACCCCGTTTCTGACACTGTCACGGCAGGCTGGGACACGGCTGTGCCCGGTGCCAGGTCACTGCGGGCCCGATCCTCCCACAGCTCCTCTGGGGACATGGGGGGACCCCAAGGGCAGCGGGGCAGACTCTGCTACACGTACCCCCAGGCATGTGGGGGGACCGCTGGTCAAAGGCAAATGTTCCAGTTGGGTCCCATGGTAAAATTAATGGGGGAGTCTTTTAAAGAAGATGGAGATCATAAACCAAACCCCGGTATTCCCACGCCATGGTGCTGGGAAGAGAAATCTGAGGAACTGCAATATGTGAAAAGCTGCAATCAAATGAGCAATGGCATCAAAAGGAGAAAAAAAAATATGTCACTATGTAGTAATCTGAGAGACACTTGAAATTACATAATTCTTCCAAAAGTGACACTGGTGTCCCAGAAAGGCACTGGGCTTGGTGGCGGCGCTGGGGCACATCTGCCTGGGGCACGAGCAGAAATATCCCAGCAGCTCCATGAATGGTGAGGATCCAAGTTTAGATGCCCTGAAAACAAGGTGCTCTCTGCCTTAAGCCAAAAGGATTTTTATCTCAAAACACCAGGTTTTGGTCGAAACGCTTCCGTGCCGCTACAGAGGGTCGGAGCGGCTCTCGCCACCCGTCAGAGGAGCGGGGAGAGCAGGACCCCATCGGCCTTCCCCATGCTGGGCTGGGACGTGGGGAGAAAGAACGGGAGAGGAGATAGGAGCCCTGACTGGTGCATCACCAGTCCCAACTGGTCTGTGTGCTGGGATGGTCCCGTGCCCGCTAGCAGGGATGCGGACCACTGCTCTGCCATCCCTGACCCGCGCCGGGGCTGCTGCCCGCTGCTGGGGGGCCACTGAGCCCCCCAGTACCAGCGAATCAGTCTGCAGCGACTCACTGCGGAACCTTCGCGTCCTCCGTGAGGAGGTGGAAGAAATCGCCAAGATGAATCATCCCCGCGTTCCCTGGGAGCTGGGGGGGCGGCGAGTTTGGGGGGCGGCTGCCAGCAAAGGCAGGAGCTGGGTGGGGGGAGCTGGGCATGGGGGGGTGATGAGTGGGGCATCTGTCCCCCCAAAGACACGGGCCTCATGCCCTGCCGGGGCTGTGGGGAGCAGCTGGTCCCCCCCCAGCACAGCCTCCCTTCCCCTCCCAGTGCCATGCTGGGGCCATGGGGGCATTTCCAGCGGTGCCCTGGGACCTGCAGCGGGGCAGCTGCCTTGCTTGGGGCTGTCTGGGGGCTCACAGGGCAGAAATTGTGTCAGACATGTCAGAAATCCCCCATGACCCTCCCCAGGGTGGCAGGAACCGGCTCCCTGTGCCCACCCATCGCAGGGTGTGGGGGCAACTGCAGCCCCAGCCCCGGGCAGCTCGATGTCCCGTGGCACTGGCACAGGGATCCGTCACGGGGATGTGCCAGGGGACACCCCGGCAGAGCCCCACTCCTGGGGGTGCCCACGCAGACGTGCTGGCCGGGGGTCTCGCCATGCAACTCCAGCAGCAGCCCCCCAGCTTGTCCCCCTCCTCTCCCAACCCCTTGTCTGCGTTAAAGCCCCTTTGTGCCACTCGTGCCAAATGCCCCACCGCCATCGTGCCAAATCCTCCGCCACCATCCAGCCGTGCAGCCCAAAATAGCCATGGGCTCACCTGAGCTGGGGAGGGGGGGGGGGAGAGGCGGGGGGGCCAGGGCTGCCCGCCTGCCTTCATCCCACTGCTCCATATTAATGAGCCCCCTCCTCCTCCTCCTCCTCCGCTGTCCGGCTGTGCAGTTGGGGCTCCTGCCATACCTGAGTCCGGCGAGACGAGGCCACCGCCGCTCGGTGCCGGCTGCCCTCGCCATGGCCGGCTGCTCCCCTATTCTCCAGCTCTGGCTCTTGCTCCAAGCCGCCTGCCTCTGCCTGGCCCAGATTGTAAGTCCTCTGCTTGATCCCGACTCTGCGCCGGGCTGGGATGGGGGACGGAGAGGGGATGGAGAGGGGATGGAGAGGGGACTGTCCCCATCACCCCCATCACAGACGCTCGCTCGCGGTGCTGAGCACCCCTGGGACTTGCTGCTTATTTTCCCAGCAACTTTCCCTCGCTTTTCCCAGGAATGCCCCATTGGGGGAGGTGGGGGAGTGGGAGCAGCCCCCAGCCGGGACCCACAGTCCTGACCCACTGGGGACCTCTCTGGGCCGAAAGCTGCCTCCAGCCCCGCGGGATGGGGATCGGGCTGAGCTGCACACCTCGAAGTTTGGGACTTGTCAGCTAAACTAATTTAGTTTTATTTTCCCCTTGGGGTGGCAATGGGGGACCTTCTGCCCTTTCCTTCCCCAGCAGCCACCAGATCTTCCGCCTCCCGTCACCTGGGAAAATGCTTATTTGGTTCTGCTTTGCCGGAATGTGCTGCGGAGCCGGGCTGAGGGGGGCTGAGGGGGGCTGAGGGGGGCTCTGACCCTCCCAAGGCTGCCCGGGGGCTCCGCGGGGGCTTGCCGAGGGGTAGCAGGGAGGGACACCAGTGGTGGAGGTGCTGGGGGCCGGGGGTCCCGGGGGGTGTCCAGACTCACCCAGGGGAAGGAGAAAATGCATCGGAGAGAAGTGAAGGGAAGGTGTCCCTCTGCTCCTCGGGGCGAGCGCTGCGAGCTGTGTTCCTCCTGGGATCCCACCCGAAAAGAGGAAAAAAATCTCCCTGCTCCGCAACCACAAAAATCAGATTTTTGCAACAGATTTGGGAAAAATCTTCCTGTGGCTCCTGAGCTGCCTGCCGGCATGGAAAACCTGGCTACGGAGAGCTAGGGTGGGGGGGGTGGGGGGCAGCTGCCTTCCTAAAACAGCCCCCCGGGATGCCCCTGGGCTTGTGGTGGCAGGGTCTGGCCAGGGGAGTGGGCTCAGGTGGGAGCACGGGGGACGTGGGAGCTCCTGGAACAAGGAACCATTTGGAAATCATTTGGGCAGGACAAAGGTGCCATTCACGGGCGCTCCCAGGGACAGGGCTCGCTCCCACCCTGACTGCAGGATTTGCTTCCAAGGCAAAGCCGGAGTTATTTTAACCAGCATCGCCTCTCAGCTTTATACATTTCCCTTTAGAATAAATAAGCCGGGAAGGTCGGAGGAATCGCAAGCGTGCAGCCCCAGCCAGCCTGTCTGGTTTTCATTTCCAGGAACACCAGGGATTCGGTCTCCGGGCCCAGAGCCTCTTCCCCCCAAAACGCCCCGTTAGGATAACAGAGATTTCTTTGCAAAGTTGCTCCTGCGGTGTCCTGTGCAAACCTCAGGGCTGGGGCCAGCCTGCTCGGGGAGCTCCCCCGTCGCCGGCTGAATGGTGCTTTTGTGCCACACTGCGGAGCGGTGCTGCGGGCAGCGAGCCAGCCCGGCGCAGGGAGGGGGTGCTCTCACCGAGGGGCTCGGGGTCCCCGTTCCATACTGGGGCTTTGGCCTCCTAAATACTGCCGGTGCTCTTAGAAATCCCAGTGCTGGGCTTGCACCCTGAGCCGAGAGGGACTCTTGCAAGCCCTGCCGTCACCCCATCGAGACCCCGCTCTGTCGGGGCAGGAGCCCTGCGGGCACCGGGGCAGGAGGGGGTGGCGATGGGGTAGAAACCAGGCAGGGAATGGAGAGCTGGCTGTGCCACTGTAGGGGGAGAATTCCTGGATTTCTTCATCCATGCCCTTGCTGGGGGCCACGGGCCAGGCAGCAGAGGGTCCGTGGGGAGGGACAGAGCTCTGACGCCTTGGGGTGCTCACTCCATCCCAGCTCTCTAGTGATGGGTCCCCAGCAAGCGCCGACAGCCAACGCTGCACCCTGGGCTCCCTTTGACCCCCAGCATCTCTCAGGGTCCGGCTGCTCCTTCCTGACGTGGGTCCGTTCCCTCTTTCCCCTTAGCGAGGGCCACCGGGAGAGCCTGGCCCGCGAGGGCCCCCCGGTCCCCCAGGAGTGCCGGGAGCGGATGGCATTGATGTGAGTACAGCACGGCCGGGAACCTGCACAGGCTGGAGGGAGGGAGGAAGGGAGGGAGGGGACCTGCAGCACAAAGAGGGACATTGTTTGGGGGCAGAGGCTCGGTGGAGGCCAAGGGGGTGCCGATGCCGTGTAGTTCCCGCACTGCTCTGCTCCCGCGCTGGGGAGACGGAGCATCCCCGGCTTTGCTGGTGGCCCTGGGCAGCAATGATGGCATGGGGGACCACAGCTCCTACACCGCGGCTCCATCCACCTCCCCAGGACAGCAGCTTGTGACCATCTCGGGAAACAGGGCCTGAAATGCTTTTTGGGGAGCACAGCGGCAGGGAGGTTTGGGTGCTGGGTGTTTGGGGCACCCCTATCTGGGCAGAGGAGGATGCTCGGAGGGGTCGGATGCAGGGATCAGGCCAGAGATGCCCAGTGAGGAGGGGGAACCGGGGGGGCTGGCGGGGAGCGGGACACTCAGGTCGGGTGCCCGCAGAGCGGCAACGTGGCCGAGGGCTGTGGCAAGCGGTTGTGGCTCCCTGAACAGAGGGGAGATCTGTGAGCCAGCAGAAAGCGCCCTTTCTCCCAGCCTTGCCCCTGCTCCCCCCTGCCCCAGGTGTTATTTTAATGCTATTTATACCCAGAAGAGCTGCAGCCCTCCTACAACCCCAGCGCAGCCCTCCCTTCTCAACACCGGCCCCATCCTGACGTGGCCGCTGCGCTGGGGGATCCAGCATCTCACTCCGGATTGAGGAGGTGGATGGGAGACACGGGTCCTGAGCACCCTGTGCTGCTGGACTTGGCTCTGTGGGGTGACAGACCCCCTTTTTATAACCTTCTTCTCTTTCCCCAGGGTGACAAAGGCTCTGCCGGAGCCCCTGGGTCCCCGGTGAGTACACGTGCCTCCCCCCAGCTTGCCAATAGTCTCGCCCCGTCTGGAGGAGCTCCTCTCAAACTGCCCCCATGCCTCTTCTCTTTTGAAGGGTGTCAAGGGCGAGCCCGGAGCCCCAGGTCCAGACGGGCCCCCAGGGAAGCCGGGCATTGATGTAAGTACCGACCCCCTGTTCCCCCCCCCCCGACAGCATCCCTGGCCACAGCCCCCCAGTCTTTGCAGGGTCTCAGCAAACTCCTCCCTCCCTGGCGCAGGGACTCTTTTCTGTTGTACGTAAGAAAGTGCCAAAACCCCTGCGTGTGGGAGCTGAAAGCACCTTTTAAATCACCGCAGGAAACGCAGGCAGAGGTTGGGCAGGGCTGTCACCCCCCTCCCACTGCCCTGGCTCCGAAATGGCAACCCCACTCTACCCAGGGCGAGAGCGGTGCCAGGAAAGCCAGGGCACAGCACCGACATCCCTCAGCATGAATAGGCTTTTCCTTGTCCTTTACCTCAGCTGCTGTCCTGAGCCCTGGTTAGCTCTCGTTTCCTCCAACAGAAATCTGGAGCAATCCCGTGCCCCACACCGGAGCCACCTCCTTGGCTCCCACGTAGGTGGCATCGGTGACTTCCCCCACTGTCCCCTCCCTGGCAGGAGCGCAGCCAGGGCAGAGGTGGCAGGCAGAAAGGGGATGGAGCTGCCTCCTTGCCCTATCTTGATGCCGTGATGCTTGTCAGCTGGCTCATGGCCCCACGCTCCCCCGGCTGGGGTACGCAGGGGTGCGTGATGGGCGCCCGGGGAAGTTTGGGTTGGGTGCCTGCCCCCGTCCCCAGTGCAGCGCCGCATGGGTAAGCGCCTGCAAGCATCAGACGTCTACTCGCTTGTCAGAAGGAAACCCAAACTACAGGGTCTGCGTTTGTGTCTCTGGACGGCGCTTCGTAAATCTTTTGTGGTTTAGTTATTCTTCGGTAATAAATGAATAGAATAAGAACTGTCATTATAAGCATGCATTATGCATCCAGGCTAATCTGCCTGCAAAAGACTTCTGCTCCTCTGAACACGGATGCCAAGAGAGCAAGGGGCTCCCCATCCGTGCTGTCCCTGCGTGCCCGGCAGCGTGGAGGAGTTAGCCCATGGGTGAAGCTCAAGCCATCAGCTGCAGGGATCCAAACCCCGGCACAGGCGCAGCCCTCAAACGCACTGGAATGGGGGACAGGGGAGCCAGGGAGTGGCTCGGAGTTGATACAACCGGGATCACGGATGGTCCGAGCTCCCCACGTGCCTCTGCTGGGGCTGGGGCAGCTGTGCTGGATGTCCCTTGTGGCACGAGGGTCCCTGCCGAGCCCCGGCATGGGGTCTCGGAGCTGGGCAGCAGGGGGCTGCGGAGCATCGCTGCAAGGCTCTCTGTGCCGTCGGGGCTTGGCTCCAGGTACCAGCTGCATCTCCAGGTTTGCTGCGTGATGCACGCAGCAGGGACAAGCACAAATTCCCCACTAATTACGCCCGACCCCTCACGTTGGCAAAACCCCCAGCAAAAAACATCTGGCTGGAGAGCAGAAGCGCTGGCAATAACCTCCCACCATCTCTCCTCTTGCAGGGCCTGACGGGAGCGAAAGGGGAGCCAGGGCCCATCGGCGGGCCAGGACTTAAAGTGAGTGAGGGGCTGCTCCAAGGCAGCTACTCCAGGCTCCTACCTTCTCCCCATGGAGCCGGCAGGGCCTGGTCAGGCTGGGACCAGCCCCGTCGCCATGGAGGGGATGCAGGGATGCAGGAACTGGGCGATGGGAGTATTCGGCAATGAGGGGGCACTGAGGCTGGGTCCAGGGAGGGGTGAATTTTAGCAGTTCACACAGCAGCGGAGCAGGGCTTGGTGGGGCCAGACCCTCCCATTTCAGCTCCTGACTCTCCCCTTCCATCCCGGCAGGGCCAGCCCGGACTCCCAGGACCACCAGGGCTCCCCGTGAGTATCTGCCTCTACTGCAGGTGCTGGTGGTGCACCCACTCCTACCTCCAGCATCCACTCCCTGAGCACCCACCAGTGGGGTGGGAGCGGAGGGGGGATCCAGCCTTAGCCCCCCCAGCCACGTCCCTGGTGGTGGCGTGGGCATTGCCCTGCTCGGGGCAGGGATGCTGGCGGTTTCGGGGGGTGGGTGGTTAGAGAATTTGGACAAATTGCATCTTTCTTCTTGTTGCAGGGCCCTTCGCTGCCAGGACCACCCGTAAGTGCCGGGCTCATGGGGCTGTGGGCAGCCGGGGTCCCTGCTTGGGGTTGTGCTGGAAGAGCTGAAATCTCAGCACCCCCAAAGGGGAAGTCTTGGGGCTCGACCTCTCTCACTTTGTGAATGTCTCTCTTCTCCTTAAGGGGCTTCCAGGGCAGGTTGGGCTTCCTGGAGAGATTGGAGCACTGGGACCCAAGGTGAGGGGTCAGGAGGGGGCGTGAGAAAACCTCCCCTCCTTACCCCAACATCTGCTTCTCTGCACTTTGGGGCTCCTGGGGTAAACGGGTACAACGCTGTAATATGGGTGAGCTGGGTCCTACGGCGGGGACGGAGAGGTGACGGACTCTGTGCCTGCAGCTGGGTCCCCCAACACCACTCCCAGCTCATGGCTGGGGGATGCCCGAGTTCCCACTGCGACAGCCTGGGTCTCCGGTGCTTCGTCGCCCCTCTCCACCCCGGCTCCAGCAGTACCTGCCGCCTCCCCACCCCTAAATCTCCTTTCCTGGGGTTGTTCTTTCCTAGGGTGACCCTGGACCCGATGGCCCACGAGGTCCCCCAGGCCCTCCAGGGAAACCCGTGAGTATCTCCCCAGTTATCCGCAATTTCTGCAGGAGGGAAAAAGTCCCCCAGCCCCAGGTTTGGGGCTGGGACTCGGGCTCTGGCACACACCTCCCACTCCGTGCCTTGCTCCCCTCCCTCCCGGGTGTAACTTTCACCCCTCCTGTAAACTAGTGCTGATATTAAGCCATGGATGCTGATGGTCTCCTTCCCTCCAGGGCCCCCCAGGACACATCCAAGGACTGGAGGGCAGCGCTGATTTTTTGGTGAGAGCTGCCATTACCGTGTCCCTTCAGCAGGCCTTTGCAGGGCAAGGGCAGCTGGGCGAGCGTGTGCTGCCCTGGCCTGAAATACAGTCACCAGTGTAATTTGGTAACTGGGGGCTGACAGAGTGGGGAGGAGCAGGGTCCCCAGCCGAAGCCATGCTGTGAGCGGTGGGTCCCCTGCATCACTGCACAGCCCGTCTTCGTTGTGTGGCGGGGGAACCCGTCCTTCCCGGCGTGGCTTCTCCGCAGCCTCTGGATCCTTTCCCAACTCAACTTGTGCTTCTTCTTCCCCACCAGTGCCCCACCAGCTGCCCGCCGGGTCCCAAGGGCCCCCAGGGACTGCAGGGACTGAAGGTAAGGGAGCCCTAGAGCTGCCAAGGAACAAACAGGGACCGTCACCTCCAGCACGCTGTGCCTGAGCGAAGGAGCCTTCCCGGGTCTGGAGGCATGGGGAGCTCGGGACCTGCTCTGCTCCCCTGGGAGCACAGGGGCATACACACTCAGAGACCCCCGGGAGCAAAGGCGCTGTGGGAGAGGTCCCCTGTGGCTTCTGCTAGCCCCTTCCTGGGGGGAGAGAGCCCCTGCCGAAGCCCCAGCCGTGCCGCTGCCCAGCTCCTCCGCTGCAAAGCCCAGAGGGGTTACACCCGGCGGGCATCCTCACGGCTGTGGGATGCTGAGCCCCACCATGTCACTAGTGGGCACCCCAGGGTGGGACATTGCAGGCAGGGTGGCTCCCGGTGACACGGCCATCGGGACACTGCCTTGACCCCGCTGCTCTGCCCAGGGATGCTCAAGATCTTCCTCTTTGCCCTCAGGGACACAGAGGCCGCCCTGGTGCCCTCGGGGAGCCCGGCAGGCAGGGCAGGCAGGTGAGTGACCTCTCCGGCAGCTTCCCAGCAGGAGCCAGGCATGCCTGCCTCTGCGGGGGCTGGACCGGAGGGCAGGGGGCTCTGGGGAGAGAAAGGGGAGGAGGGCTGGAAGGTGGAGGGTGGACAAGGTGGTCCTCCCACAGTGGTCCCCCAGGGGGACGGACCTATCCCCATCCCCTGCTGGGTCCCAGGTGGGGGGGTCTCAGGTCCCCAGGGTGGTTTGTACCCCCGCTCCACCCCAACACTCACCTCTGTCCTCTCCATCCCTCCCCAGGGCCCCAAGGGTGACGTTGGTGCCTCTGGAGAACAAGGTGTCCCAGGACCTCCGGTAACGTATTCATTTCTCTTTGCTGCTCTGCCCCCCCAGTGCCCCAGGGGCTGGGGGTGCCCGGTTGGTTCTTGGCCCCAGGCACCGGGGATGTGACAGCAGTGTGTCCCTGCTCCCGGGCACCCGCTGCTGGGACCAGAGCGAAGCCTTTGTCCCATCCATCTCCCTCCTCCCAGCTGCGGAGCTGCCACGAGGAGACTGGCAAAGCCACATCCTGATGGAGACCTCCGTGGTCAGCGCTGGCCCGGGCGCCTCGGTCGTTAGCGCACATTAATGTCGATAACTCACTGGCCGGGGACAAATCGCTCATGTACGCTGAGCCCCCCTCGCCCCACCTGAACGGGGGGTGCAGTGCCCAGCTCGCGGCGGGGAAGCGGGGATTAAAGCTGTTTGAGCTCAACGAGCACTTTGAAGACGAAAAACAATTAACGGGCTGAGCCCTTCAGGCCGGGAAACGGCAAAACCGCTTTGAAGCCAAGAGCTTTGGCGGGGGAAGCAGCACCAGTTTGGGCCCATTGCTGTTATTGAACCGACAACTGGAAAGGCGCCTGGCTGGGGGGCTGCAGAATTAGGAGCAAGCGGCGGGACTGAAATACCTTGCGTTTGGCAAAACTGGCTGATTTCCAGTACCGGCTTTTGCTTTAATTGCGGCTCCCCCCTGGGCTGCTCCTGGGGCCCTTTCCAGCTAAACTGGCTGTTGTTTCCTTCCCTGCAGGGACCGCAGGGTCTGAGGGGTTACCCCGGGATGGCGGGACCCAAGGGCGAGACGGTAAGCGCCGGTGGGATGCCAGGGGGGGAATGTTCCTGGCTCCCGAGGTCAGGGGCACCAGCTCCCATGGCAATGCTTCCCAGGCTGGAGGCTGCTTCCCAGGAGCATCACTAATGTGGCTGTTTGGCCATCTTGGCACGCTGGATGCTGCCTCTTCCTAGCGGGGTCAGACCTGGCTGGGAGCTGAGGTTGGGATGGGAGGAACTGACCCCTCCATGCTCTCTTTGCAGGGTCCTGCCGGTTACAAGGGGATGGTTGGGACCATCGGAGCAGCCGGGCGGCCAGTGAGTGCCCTCCCTCATCCCCAGGGGCTGCGGGGCAGGCGGGGGACCCCGCACTTCACTGCTCAGCCCCCCTCTTTCTTCCCACCAGGGCAGGGAAGGCCCCAAGGGACCACCTGGGGACCCCGGTGAGAAGGGAGATCTGGTAGGTAACCCACCCCACCGTGGAGGGCAGCGCCATGCCCCATGTGATGCCAATGACCCCTTTTCCTCAGCTTGGTGCTGCTCCCCGGCACGGAGAGGGGCTCTGCCCGGGATGCCCTCACCGGGCATCTCCTCCCTCTCCCAGCTCCGTCCCCTGCACCAAGAGGGCAGCTGAAATAACGTTTGGTCTCTCCTGCTCTAGGGTGGCCGTGGCATCAGGGGCCCCCAAGGAGACATTGGCCCCAAGGGGGAGAACGTAAGTACAGCCACCAGCACCCATGCCCACATCTAGGGCTGAGCCCCTTGCAAGGAGAAGACATCTCCATCCCTCTCTGTCCTGTTTCGGGCCACCATGTGTCCTTGCACCCTTCCCAGCCCTCTTTTGCCCCCACCACGAACCTTTCAGTCCCTCTCAGAGGTGTCAGACCAAGCGACTCTTCCCCCTTTCGCAGGGTCTCCCAGGCATTGATGGCAAAGACGGCACTCCGGGTATCCCAGGCGTGAAGGTGAGCTGCTGCGGGCAGGGGCTGCCGGGTGCTGCCTGCGCCGGCAATGGGGAACGGACACACGCTGTTCCTCACACCAGTGCTTGCTGGAAATAACAGGGATGGCAAGTGGCATAAGGTCCCGGCCCTTGACATGGCATCTCCTGACTAGTGGAGTGTGGCTGTCCCCATGGGGTCAAGGGCAGTGTCCCCCTTTGGCCAGGAGTCCCTTGTCCCACCCGTGGACACCCTATTTCTGCACCTTTCTCCACCACGCAGTAACATCCTCCCTGTCCCTCGCAGGGCGGTGTGGGACAGGCCGGTCACCCAGGGACACCAGGACACCGTGGACAAGCTGTGAGTACGGGCATGGAAGCCCCCTGCCCATGGGGTGGCACCCTAATCCCTGGGTCATGCCAGGGTGCAGAGCCAGCACCCAGCAGGGATGCTGCCTCTGGCGCCGTGAACAGGTTCTGATCCTGGCTTTGCTTCCACAGGGATTGCCAGGCCAGCCGGGAAGCAAAGGTGGCCCAGGAGACAAGGTGGGTCTGGGGCAGCCGGGGCTAGGGTCACCCCTCTGAGCCCCCCGGCCCCACTCACCCTACACGGTGCTGCAGCAGCCTCCACGCTCCATCCCTGAGCCCACAGACTTGTCCCCATCCCATCCCATCCCATCCCATCCCATCCCATCCCATCCCATCCCATCCCCTCCCCTGTCCTTGCTGTCCCTGAACCACCTCTGTCTTCCGTTCGCAGGGTGAAGCGGGTGCTCGGGGCAAGCCCGGTGTCACCGGTGCCCCGGGGCAGATCGTAAGTATGGAGACATCACCGTGTTCCTCCGGGCACAGCCTGGGGGTTGCTCTCTCTCTCTCTCTCTTTCTCTCTCACTTGCTCTTTTTTCCCCTATTTGCTGTCAAACAGAAAGCAGAATTGGGCACTTCATCCCCCCCAACCCTCCTCTTCCCTCTGCCCCCCTCTTCCTCACGGGGAAGCCCCTGTGGCCACTTCGCCAACCCTGTGCCCAGCATCTCCTTGGCCACCCAGCGCTGTGGCAGCCCTTCGTGTGGCTGCAGGGGACAAGGACGTCCCTCGGGGAAGGACGAAGGGCAGATGATGGCACGTGAATGCCAGAGAGGCACCTTAGTGTGGTTTTTTGTTTTTTTCCCACCCCCTCTTAGGGTGAGCCTGGACCTCGGGGTGAGCAGGGACCACAGGGTGTCCCCGGGATGAAGGTGAGTCGGGGGCACCGCGGGGTTTGTGGTGGTGCCGGGAGCTGCCCCTGACTCTGCTCTCTTCCCACCTCTCCGCAGGGTGACCGGGGCGAGCGCGGCCTCGTGGGCCCCCCCGGCGAGCAGGGGAAAGCGGTGAGTCGCACCCACGGCCCGGCTGGGAAAGGGGCTTTGCCTCGGCACGGCTCGGGAATGCTCAGCCCGGGGTGTTCGGGAGGGACGGGGACTGCAGGGCATGGCTGGCACCGCTCCACGGACCCCTCGCTTTGATGACGGCCGGGGTCGGTCACGCGCCCCGTCCCGCTGTGCCTGGCTGCCAGGGTGAGGGATTAGCCAAAGGGGCAAATAGCGCAGGGATTAGCGGGTCCGGGGCCATGCTGGGTTTGCAGCCCCAGCCGGGAGAGGAATTTCCTCCTGGCCCAGTGAGCGCAGGAAGGCTGCTCGGCCCCTCTGGGAGGTTTTCCTGGGGTGGAAAATGGCCAAAAAATGACCTTTGTCCCTCTGGCTTCCTGGGGGATGGGACTCTGTCCCTGGTGAAGCTCCCCTCTACGTGGCTGTTGGGGGTCGGAGTAGATGACCTTTAAAGCTCCTTTCCAACCCAAACTATTCTATGATTCTATGATCATTTTCTGCCTTGTGCCCCTACACAGGCTGCGTTCAGGGCAGGCTGGGATCCCCGAGCTGCTGGAGGGGACGGGGAGCTGCCTGTACAGCTTGTTGCCTTGGGGAGGATGCTCCAATGCGGGAGGACGGTCTTCCCACCACCTCTTCTCACTCATTTTTCTCTTTTTCCCATGTTACCTTGATTTCCAGGGGCCGAAGGGTGAGCAGGGTCCGCCAGGGATCCCAGGACCCCAAGGTTTGCCGGGAGTCAAAGGAGACAAGGTGACTGCTCCTGGCTGGAGGGGCCGGACTGCTTTGGGGTCCAGCTCAGGGAAGCTGGGCTGACCCCCCTTTTCCTTTCTCCAGGGCTCCCCAGGGAAAATCGGCCCCAAAGGCAGTACTGTGAGTACATCACCCTCCTTCCCAGGCTGCGGGACCGGTGGGGAATCGCTGACACCCCTGTTTAACAGGGCTGGCACCCACCTCATGGGGGTGCAGACACCCACTGACACCAGGCGCTTTGTCCGTTAATGCCCCCAGCATCCCGGTCGAGCGGGGGGGGTTAAAGTGCCCCGCGGAGGCGGTGGGTGCCGGCTGTGAAGGGTCACGTTTCTCATTGCCTTTCCTCTAGGGAGACCCGGGCGTTCACGGCCTTGCAGGGCTGAAGGGAGAGAAGGTGGGTCCCCCACAGACGCATTTTGGGGTGTGATGGGGGGGGACAGGGGATGGAGACAGGTCCCTGACTGTGCTGGGGTCTCCTGCCTGGCACGGCCCTGGGCACTGCAGCATCGCACCCCAGTGCAGCCATACTACGCTCTGGGGGCGGTCCATGCGCCTCCCCCCAGCTGCATCTCTAAATTTGTGCTGTCCCCCCATTGCATTTCTTGTGTCCTCTGTCCCCAGGGTGAATCGGGCGAGCCGGGGCCCAAGGGACAGGTGAGTGACTGGGGCTTTGGGAGCGAGGGACTCCCCTCACCTTCACGCTGGGTGGCTCTGCGGGACCCTCAGCCGGAGGCCATCACCCTGACGAAGGCAGCGGCTCTCCCTGGAGCTGGTGCATACCGCATGCTGGTGGCCTGAGAAAGTCTCTTCACTGGAGATGGGCTTCAGTGACCAGGTTCAGCCCTGGATTCAGGTTCAGCCCCTGTTTGAGGTTTAAACCCTGGCTGCAGTGGTTGGTACTCCAAGTCCTCGAGGTCTCGGGGCGCAGCCCCTGTTCTCAGGATGGGGCTGAGCCCCCGGCTCCTGACGCTGCTCTCCATCCCCACTGCAGCAAGGCATCCGGGGCGAGCTCGGCTTCCCTGGCCCCTCAGGGGACGCAGGTGCACCCGGCGTGCGAGGCTACCCAGGACCCCCTGGCCCACGAGGACTCGTCGGGGAGCGCGGCGTGCCGGGGATGCCCGGCCAGCGGGGCGTAGCGGTGAGTCCCCCCGGCATCCCACATCCCCTGCCTCACCTCCTGCACCGCGTAGGTGGTGACCTGGGAACTGCCGCCGGCAGCTTCTTCAGCTCCGCAGGTGATTGCCTCCGACCTTTGCTTACCAACCAATTCCTCTGGGAAATGTTTGGTTCAGGAGCTGCCGGTGTTCCCTCACGAGCTTTCCAGGAGGGCTGAGCTGGGATCCCACCTTTCTAGAAAAGAGGAATTCATTATTTCTCACCATATGTAGCACCAGCAACAGGTTTAGCTCCAATATGTAACTTTACAGCCTGCCCAGGGGCTGAATTTTTCCACACGGGCCTCATTTTATACTTGAAAAATGGGGCAGCAGAAAGTTAATGCCGTGAGCAGGCTGCAGTGTGGCCGGGCACGGCGTGAACTGAGGCTGGAGCACTTGTACTGGGACCAAATGGAAAACAAAGAAGGGTGGGAAGGCGGCATGAGGTGCAGGGAGGTGCTCTGGATCGGGCTGGTGTGGCACATGCAGATGGGGACGGAAGGAGTGACCTCCCTTTACGGCGTGTCCCCCTTCTCACCGCTGGCAGGGCCGGGACGCTGGGGACCAGCACATCATCGACGTGGTCCTGAAGATGCTGCAAGGTGAGGGGGCGAGCGTGACACCGCTGGCTGGGTGGCTGCCAACCCCATCCCATCCCACACCGGCTTCTCTCTGCCCTACAGAGCAGCTGGCAGAGGTAGCGGTCAGTGCCAAGAGAGCAGCCCTGGGTGGTGTCGGTGCCATGGGACCCCCCGGACCCCCTGGTCCCCCAGGGCCGCCCGGTGAGCAGGGCCCACACGGACCCATGGGACCTCGAGGCGTTCCCGGCATCCTGGGTGCTGCCGGGCAGATCGGCAACATAGGACCTAAAGGTAGGTGGTGGGTGGCCATACCCACGCCGTGCCAGGCAGAAATCCTCCTTGGGGCTGACCCTGCCATCTCCTGCCACATTTGTCCCCCACCTGGGTCCCTGAGCAGGGGCAGCCCCCTCCCCTCCCCTGCAGGGTCCATGTTTCCCACTGCGGCTCCAGCGAGTCCTTCCCACCTGTTTCTTTCCCTGCAGGGAAGCGAGGTGAGAAGGGCGAGCGGGGAGAAGCTGGCCGCGGCCACCCGGGCATGCCAGGTCCCCCGGGGATCCCAGGTAAGCCCCTCTCCCCCTGGCACCGACAGGGCAGGGAGCAGCGCATCCCCGCAGCCCCCATGCTCCTTGCTGGTGCAATGATGAGCCCGGCAGCGGCTTGGGACCTTCTGGCACATCCCTGCAAACCTGCACGGGTTCATCCCACCAATCTCTGACCTGTAACACTCTTTCCTGCCTCCGGCTCTGCCAGCCGCTTTCCTGGCCCCTCGGTATTGCTCGCTTGCCGCACCGCTCTGCTCACGCATCCCCATCCTCACCAGTAGCGTTTCCCACACCCCAACCCCTGCTCCGCTCCGGCAAAAGCTGGGCTCAGCGCCCACAAACGCGTGCACCCACTGACGGCCACGCTCCCGTTGCAGGTCTCCCCGGCATCCCCGGCCACGCACTCGATGGCAAGGCTGGGGAGCGGGGCCTGCCGGGCTCCCCGGGAGAGGCTGGCCGGCCGGGATTGCCCGGTCCCGCCGGCCTGCCGGGATTCTGCGAGCCGGCCGCCTGCCTGGGAGCTTCGGCATACGCCGCCGCACGCCTGACGGAGCCTGGAGCCGTCAAGGGACCCGTCTACTGAGGAAACATTGTCACCGCGGCAGACTCGGCCGGCAAACCCACGCCGGGGCTGGCAGCAAAGAGACCAGAAAACTGCAAATCCATAGGGAGCGACCTCTGCCCATCCCGGCTGCGGGAGGGCGCTGGGCTCAGGCAGCTGCCGGAGGGGAAACACGGCCTCGGGAATTGAATTTGGTGTAGGTATCACCCCTCTCCCACAGCCCGGGGGATGGTGAAGAATAAAGAAAGGTCGCCCCGAATCCTGTCCTCGTTACTGGGGTTCGTTACCTGCCCCTTCTGCCCGTCCTCCGCTCCCTGCGCCCCTTCCCAAAGAAATAAATTGTCTTTTATACAAACCCTCTCACTCTGTTATGTCCTGCTTGGTGCTGAATCGGCTCATTGCCGATTTCTTTTTTTTTTTTTTTTTTTTTTTTTTTTTTTTAAATCAAAATTGTGGTTCGATTATTTAAGAGACTTGCCAGATCCAGCCTTTTTCACTGCTGGGCACTCACAGAGCTGTAAATCTTTGTAAAATAGGTTTATTTTATAACTATGACTAGTAAACCACCGACTTTTTAAAAAAAATGGACAATAAAAACAAGATGGATTGTTAACGAACTGAAACAATGTGTTAATTTCTTTGAATCAAACAAGACTATACCCAGTGGGGGAGCGTTATTTGAGGGCCGAAGTTAGAGTTTGTTTTTCCAAGGTTTTTTTTTAGCTGGTATCTCCGCTGCTTGTTCCTGTCCTTGTGGAAAATTTCAGCCTCTCAACAAGTTTCTTAGGCAGCAGCTCCTGCTTTTTCCCCACCCCCTCTTGCACCACTGCAAACGTGCGGAGGAATTTGCCGCCCCCGAGCCCCTCGTGTCGGAGCCTGAGCAAATTTGATGGAAAAACATCGGGCACCTTCAACTGAGGCCGGATCCGCCCGAGTCCCCTCGCAACCAAGTGGGCCGGAAAACTATTAGCAGCACCGCAGAGGGCATTGATCTCTTAATAGTTAAAAAGGGGGCCCACGGCTCTAACGGGATCCGCAGGTGCCTTTCTCGTTATTGCCATCGACAGCAGCAAGGATTAAAGCTGTGCGGCGGGAGCAATGGGGCTTCGCTGCGTAAGATAAATAAAAATCAATTTTTGTTTATTAGCGAAGCGTGTTCGGCTTGGCAGGGTAACAAATCCCAGGGAGAGGTGGCGGGAAAGGCTGGCCGGGTCCCTCCTGCGGCACGGAGCATCGCTGCCGCCAGCTGAGGGATCACCGGCAAACCGCAGCCAAAATGGGGCTGTGACGGGATGGGGCTCAGCACCGTGCGGCCGTGCTTCAGCCGGAGGGGGCTAATCCTGGCAAGGACTAGATCCGAACACCGCATACTCTTCCCTCCCCAGATGTCCCTTGCGGATCCTTATCTGTCCCCAGACTCTTCAGAAGCGTCCTGGACTCATTCTCCATTTAAATCACCTTCTCTGTGCCCTTCGCAAACCGCTGCCTTGTCACTTAACATGCAATCAGCTAAGTTTAAGGGGACTGTCTTTTATTTAAGAAAAAAAAAAAGATTGGAAGTGAATTGCAAATGTTTTATTTGCAAGTTGGAATTTAATCAAGGAATTAAGGAGGCTGCATATTAATGAGGGGCCAGACTCTGGTTGTTTCCAACGAGTGGCAAACGCACTCCGAATCCGCCTCTTCATCAGAGCCCTCATAAATATTCATCCAATAAAT
Organism: Burhinus oedicnemus; assembly: GCA_008921705.1. NCBI lineage: Eukaryota > Metazoa > Chordata > Aves > Charadriiformes > Burhinidae > Burhinus > Burhinus oedicnemus. The sequence goes on from VFFE01007080.1 coordinate 101,301, forward strand.
AGCAGATTGGATGCCATTACGGAGACAAGAGAGATTGAAACCCAAGTATCTGTGGAAATGAAACAGCTGGAAAGCATCCAATCTCTGCCCCAAATAATAACAAATCATTATTAGGAGGAGGTGAAGAAATAGCCTTGTTGAGCACTTGTCTCCATTTCTGGACAAACGGGAAGATTCATCCTAATTCTTTTTCGGGGGAAGAATTCAAGTTATCAACCCCTTCGGGGACAGCCCGAGGCTGGATTTGCCTGGGGGCTCCAGCTGTGCAGCACATCTGGGGCTGCATCCCGGTTGCCGAACCCAAATCATCTGGGGTTTTTATTTTTTCCCCTCTCCCCACGAGAGGGAGCTGCCTGCCCGCTGAATCCCCCGCTTCCCACAGAGCCCACACTGGGGCTGTTGCCGCTAAAACCAGTTTTTTACGCCTGGCAGGGGCTCGCTGCTGGGTTTCCCCCCCCCCAGGCACAGGGCTGCGCTCTCCCCTTCGCTTTGGAGAAGGGGGAGAAAAAGATGAACCCCCCCCTTCCCACCCCCGGGATGAAGGCGACACAGCTGGAATACGCTGGGAGAAGGGAAGAAGGGGTGCAGAGGTTTGCTGCAGGGACACTGATACAAGGAGGGTTGGAGGGGCGAGAGCTGAGCCGTGGTCCCGGAGCAGGGAGAGACCACTTCCAAGCAGGACAATGGGATGCCAGAGGCAGGAAAGCTGCCGCCGTGCTGCCGGGAGTTCCTGGGCTGTATGGGAGGATGGAAGGTCCTTTCCAAGAAGCCCAGGGGCTCCTCACATCCCCAGACGGGGCTGGCCGGGATGGGATGGAGCGAGCACCTCCAGCACAGTCGCGGTCACTGGTCTCGCTGACCCCGCTGCTGGTCAGAGCCACACGCGGCCTCCCAAAAAGTGCTAATTGCGGTGGCGGCTGAGCTCTCCCTTAGCAAGAGGCAGCTTTGACCTTCAGCAGGCAACCGTGCTCACCAGCCGCATCCCGGGAGATGCCGCAGGGCAGGCACAGCTACAGCCGGCCTCCGCGCAGCCTCGCAATTCCGAGGCTGGCGAGGCCGGTGCCTGGGAAGATTAAGAAGATCAGGTTGTAATTAAAAGTGCCAGGGAAGCAGCTGTCTGGAGCTCTTGCTCTTTTCTCTCCCACCTGCTCATGCCTGGATTTGACATCACGGATTCTCCTGTGGACGGGGCCGTGGGGAGCCAGTCCAGGTCCTCGTCACCTCGCCTGTCCCACCGGTCACAGGCAAAGGGCCTTGGGGCTTTTAGGCTGTACTTCTGTCACACACGGCGGCTGAGCGCAGCCCAAACTGTCCCCAACTGTACCAAAATCAGGGGCTGAGCCATGGCCAGTCATAACCTATTTTCAAAGCAAAACTGCGTGGAACCTCTTAAAATTATTTCCGGGGGTTTAAGAACCTGCTCCTAAGCTTGTCCCCGCAGCTACAAAAGCTCCAGGAACACGATGGCGTGGAGTCAAGCATCATCACGTGGCTTTCATGGGATGTGAAAGACAAAAGGGAAGAAATGAAAAGAAATCAAGGCAGATCCCTTCAGGATCGCACCGATTGCCCCGCTGAGCCTGCTGAGACCCGCTGCAAGAGTCACAGCTTTCCTTCTCTTCCCCTCTCCTTTGAAAGCCATGGGAAGGGGAAAGAAAAAAAAAGGAAAAAAAGGAAGTTGATTTCTGGAGGCTGGAGTAATTAGGGGGCCTCTGATTACTGCCATTCAAGGCTGATGAGGCCGGCGGTGCTGGCTGCGGTTTGCATTTGGACAAGCACCACTTGTTCCACTCCGGGGCCACGTGCACCATTGTTGCGGCTGAACGTGCTCTGTGCTACCAGTGCTCCAGCACGGCTCTGGCAGGAGGCAGCGACGGCTCCCTTCCAACCGGAGAAGAGAAACCCATCCGCACCGCTCAGGGCAGCCGGAGGGTCCCGGCAGTGGCCAGGAGAGGGGCCATCCAGCAGAGGGAGGATGGGATCCACCACCTCATGGACCACCCTTTTGCAGGAAGGGCTTTTCATCCCTGGAGCATCCCTAGAAGAGCAGCGCCGAGAGGAGGCATCGCCTCCTGCATGGTTGTCCATGGGCACCCATCAGCATCATCCTCACGTCCCACCCCGGTGACAAGCGCAGGGGACCCCCGTGTGTGCCTGTGGCAAGGGGCAGCGCTGCCACATGAATAATTCAGGGCAATGAGAGAAAAGTTTCCTTGAGCAAGCTAACGCATTGATTAGGCCAAATTGCCTCCCTCACCCTCGAGGAGGTAAAAATGAGCTAATCACCGTTTGTTCTCTCTTGATAGATGATTAACCACAAATTAGAATATTAAACAGAGGACTTTGGGTACGTAAATTAACAGCTGAGAACTAAGTTAATTATTGGAGGAGCCATAAAACTGCTTATTTTTATTCTTGGATTATTGTTTGGTGTTGTTGCCTCTTAAAAAGAGGGAGTTATTTTTAAAATGGCTTGTTCTGCTGCTCGTGGGCAGAAGTGCTGTGCAGAGCCGGGCCAGCCAGGACACACGGGGTAAATGAACCTCGTGCTCCGTCAGCAACATACGGGGGAAATGAACCTCTCCTCTAGGGCAGAGCACCCCGCTGCTGGCCCCGTCCATGCCCTGCGGGCAGGATGCCCCAAGCCAGAACAGCCAGGGTGCCCCAGGGGCAGCCAGAGGAGCTGATCTTGCTTTTCCAAGGAAAAGGTCAAATTTGGATACTGGGCTCTACCTAAAAAAGCGACAAGACTCTTCCAGACCAGGGACACGGCAATACGGCGTTGCAGGGGAATTAAGTTTGTTAATAGCTCATTCATTTAAATGTAGGTGCTGAGCCTGGCTGGTATAACGAGGCTGGGAAATCTTATTAGAGACCAGATGAAAGGTTTGTGGGCGAGCGAGCGCATGCAGGAGTGGGCCTGAATGTGAGATAGGGGCTCCCAGGAGAAGCTGGGCACGGGGTTGTACCCAGGGAAAGCGAACACGCTCAGCTCAGGCTGGACCTGGGGTTAGACCCGTGCTGCAGGCAGGACACGAGGGGTTAATCCCTGCCCTTACTGCTGCCTTTGCTCTGTGCCTGTCCCCTGCAGTGGTCCCCGAGCAGATGGGGAAGGACAGCGGGGTTGTGCCATTGACCCCTTGGGGCAGAGCGACAGCCCTGCAGGTCACCGGGGCCAGCCCACGGGCAGAGCAGGGCAAGGTCCCCTGTCCTCGGAAGGGGTGCACGTCCCCGAGCCCTCGCTGGGGCTTTCGGGGCTGGTCATAGCTCCTAGCCAGATGCTGCTGCAACCAGCTCCGTGCAAGCAGCTCCATTCCTCTCTGATTTCAATTAGCGGTGGCAGTGGGCCACCGGCACGGCAAGTGCTCCCGGGGGTGCACGGTCCTCCTTTGGAGGGGTCCTGCCACGCCGCTCCCGCACCCGGCAAAGGGGGGAAGGAGCGCGCTGACAAAAGGCTGATTTAATTACTAGAATTGTTCTGATTACAGCCTGCAAACACTGTTATCTTGTAATTATTGCCAAGAACATGCCATTAGTACATGATTAAACACAACGTCTTGTGGGCTGCTAGCTGATTGTCTGATGCCTTATGAACTTAATTACTTCATGCTGATAGAAAGCAACTGGAAGAATGGAGCGGGGCAACGGCTCCGGAGGGGAGCTGGATCTGGGGCTCTGCTGGAGCACCCTGCGATGAAGGGCCCCTCAGCTCCCTCCCGAGATACTCAGCCCATGTCCACAGGTGTACTCATGATCCCAGCCCCCTAACAGCCCCCGCAAGCCTCAGCCAAGACACAAGCAGGGTCAGGATTAGTGCCTCGGTCCTTTTCTTGCTCTGTTAGATTCCACCCATCCTGTATTTAAACTCTTCCTGCTGAAGCAGCCAACAAAGACAGGGCACCGGCTTTCTCCCCGGATCTCCTAAGGTTCCGGAGGCTTCATTCAGTGGAGATAAACCCAAGAATTTGTTTGGTACATGCTTGCGGCAAGGTGGCATTGGGGGTATCTGGAAATGCACGGCATCTGGGGGTTGTAGGACAGCCCAAGCCGCTGGCTGCATGCATGGCAGGGTGGGCTGGTGGATGGATGCGGGATGCTAATCCTTCCCAAGCATCGCTGCCCCGGGACACTGGGCTCTGGGTCCCAGCAGGCAAAGCAAGAGGACATCCTGCTATGGATAGGTGAAGGTCCTGCCTGCAGTCCTCGGCTCCCCCCTCCCCGGGAGCCCTGGAGATGAGCTCAGCAGAGCCTCGCAGCCCACGACAGCGCCCGCTGTGAGCAGCTTGGTTTCCTTCCAGGAAAAAATCAAGTATCCGCCTGCCTTAGGGACCCTTCAGCACCTCTCACACGCTGTCACCCTGCCCTGGTGACAAGGACATACAAACCAATCCTGACATCTCATTAGCAGGATTAATTCTCGACCTCATTCTGCTCTCGGCTGAGAAATTGGCACTTCCACTGGCTGCCGTACCGGCCCTGCTCCCCTGGCCAGGGCTGCAGCCGAGCCACCGGGCTGCCCAGGCTCTGGCCGAGCAAACAGCGGGAAAACACACCTCTCTCCCGCTTTCCCTCTCCCTCCTGCCCTGGCACCCAGTGCTCAGGTGGCCTCCGGCCGGTCACCCACATCCCCCGTCCCCCCACGCTGTGTTACCTGCTTGCAGGGGAGTCTCCACCTCCCCACGGGAACTGCATCCCCTCGGCAGCCGGGACATCCCAGTCTCAGACTTCTCAGGCACCAAACTCCTGCAACTTTTAAATAAAGGTGCTGTGGGTCCTCAGGGCAGGCTCTGCTGGCCACGGGACGGACCCACAGCCTCCCAAAGGGTTGGGGCTACCTGGCCGGGTGCGTTTATAGCAGAGCAGTGCCTGCAGCTGGGATGGGGAGCCTGCGGGAGCAGGTGCTGCGGGGAAACCCGTCAGCCCCGGTAATTGCTTTCAGGCTGATCATCTGCTCGACTTTTTCATGCTTGCTTTCTAAACGGGGAGCGTGTCCTCCTGGGAAAGGGAAAGTCAAGGAGAAAACCCAAAGTCCCTCTTCTCTGGAAGAGGTTTGCTCCGTGTTTCCTCATGCTCTGCCTGCGGCATCGGACTTATATGGATACACCATCTTCCGCGTGTTGCGTGACATGAGAAAAACTCCACGTCTGAGCGACAAATCGGCCCCATGAAAGGCAAAGGAAAAGGGGGAAACACGTTGGAAACAGGTCTATTAGCCCAGCCTGAGCTCAATAAAGGATCTATGAATAAAATATGAAAAGGACGAATTTATAACGGCTCATAAACATTTAATCTCCTTATGCAGAACATACATATTTTTATATCCAGACGTATGGGCTGCAGAGCCCTCTATTTATGGAAGCGCAGTCTGGGTAAACAGCCTGCTGCTGGGCGAACGCAAATCGCTGGGTATGGGCCCACTCGGCCCCTTCCCGTGTCCCGTCCCCCACGGAGCCCTGCAGTGCACGGATGAGGACGCCTGCCCGTCCCCGCGCCCCTGCCGGATCCGCCGGGATGAGGGCTTGCGTGGCACCGGGAAAAGACCTCGGAGACACAGCTGCTGTGCCGGCTCTCGCCTCGCTGCAATGGGGAGAACCGTGTGTGTTGAGATGTGGATCACCCAGGGCACGGAGCGGGGTCTCACCCCGCCGCCCTCCCACCCACCCGGGACAGAGCCCCCCTGTTGCTGCCGAGCCGGGGGACGATGCCGGGGCTGCTGCCGCTGCCTTCCCCGGCTCCTGCTGGATTTACCCCAGCATAACTCAGGGCAGAATCTGCCTTCCCATGCTCAGGAGTGCGATAAAGGTGATAAATGGAGAAAAGTAGAGGAAAAAGTGAAACGGCCCCGGTTGGGCTGGGGTGCCGGTTCGGAGGAAGCGGAGGAGCCGCGGGGCAGTGCCGGCTGATCCCGGTTACCGCACTGGCCCCTGAGCGGTGTTTGCATTTCTCTGGAAAGATGATTTCCTTTGGAATAACTTCGCTGCCGTCAGAAGGCAGCGTGGTGTCAGACGCATTTTTATGGCCCACTGAAAATGCCTTCTCCGTGCCTGCTCCTTCCCGTCCTTTCTCTTTCGTCCTTTATTTCCTGCCTTGCAGGAAACGGAGAGAAAATCCCCAGCAGATTCGCCGTTTATAGAGTCGTGTTCAACACGAGCGAATCAATACAACAAACTGCACGGCGTGATTCTGGGCCTTGAATAAACAAGGTCCCAGGCAATTTAGCCAGGTGCCTGTCACGTTCAGGTACCCTCCAGATCGCAGCCTGAAACGGAACCAAAACGTCCCTTTGCGGGAGTTAATTACAGCTCTAAATTTCTCATCTCTATTCACCACCAGCGCTATATTGTGTGGCTTTGGGTCATGGGCAATTTCAGCCGGGCTGGGGGAGGCGTCCCGCAGCTTGTATTCCCAGGCAGTGAATTCTGGTGATGGGAGCGGGGAAACAGAGGCGAGGACGGGGGGAAGGGGACAGGACTGAGCCTGGCTGGGCTCGGGAGACGCTCTGGGGAGCAGCGCTGCCTGCCCAGGAGCGACCGGGGTCCTGGGCTGGATGCTGCCGCTGAGCTGCTTTATCTTCTGTGCCCAAATCTCTCGTTGGCATGCCGGTGAGGGAGGGTTCTCCGTGCTCCTGGAGCACTTTGAGACCCGGGGTGACTGAAGCTGGGGTGGGATTTGGTGTGGGGTTGCTACCATCCATCACGTGCAAAGATGGTTGGACCTGAGCTTTTGATACAGGCACTTGGCAGAACCAGGTTTTCCTCCTTTGCAGTCAGTCCCCACCAAAAGCTGCTGCAGAGATGTCACCGGTGGTGTCACGCTTGCAGAGGACTCAAGGCCACGCGCTGGCTTTGCTCCAGCCACACACGCTGTACAAGCCAGCAATCAGCGCAACGGGCACGACTGAATTACACCCATAAAGGGGGGATTTTCATTAAATGGGAACAATTCTCACTGCTCACCAGCTTGTAACGGGCAAAATCAGCTTCTAACTGCCTCTTGGTCTGGTCTCCAGCAGCAGCGGTGCCTGTGGGAGCAGATCCATGGTTTTGGTCCTGCCCCTTCCACCAACGCCCTTGGGGATCTCATGACTGCAAGCACCCATTCGTTCATGCTTCTGAAGCACTTTGCGATCCATGGATGAAGGGTGCTGTAGACAGGCAAAGTGTTATTAAACCCATAGACAAGCCATCAATCATCGGGCCTGACTGTTGCAATATCATATTTCTTATTGACGGAATTAGCAAAGCCGAGCTCCCAGCACGATCAATAGCCTTAATAATTCCATCAAGGTCATGTCAGCTTTCATTTCCCTCAGAACCTTTTCCAAAAGAAACTCATTTCTAAAACCAAGAAATAAAGGCGTTCCTTACACCTTACGCAGCGACCGCTCCAAGGTGAGACCTGGGGCAGCGTCGAGCGGTGGGACCCACAGCAGCCGTGCTGCGCTCGGCAATAAATCAGGAGGCATCACCCATGGGATGGAGAAACCTGGCCGAGCTCGGGTGGCCACGGCCGGGCATCCTTTGCTACTCACGTGCCAAAGGAGTGTTTAGGTTCACCAGTGAGGACTGGCTTGGAAATAGCTTTGATGGACGCAGAGCTAACGACTGCACAGGTAATACAACACCCTTTTAACGTCCCTCGCTGCTGGACACCCCCTGTTGTCCCTCAGAATGTATTTCCATCCCAAACACACCCAGATATTGCCAGATTTCTCCTTACTAGTAAATCTTTGACTTGCCTTTCATGCTGCCCTTCTGCTGGGGAAGGACGAGCCGTTTTCCAGCTCAGGGCAAGTCCTGGCCCTCTGCATCCCACGACCGGCGCTTTCTGCAGCCTCGAGCTGTGCCGGAGCCCTGGGGCCAGCGCCGTGCCGTGCCGGCCAGCGCCGCGGTTGGGATGGTGACTTTTCTCCAGGAAAGGGGATGCCGCCGTTTGAGAGCAGCTATCGGCAGAGAGAGAGGATATTACGGAACCGCGGGACTCTCAGATGAAACGCTCATTACATTCCAAAGCCACGAACAGCAGCTGTAAGCAGCTCAAGGCTCAGAGGTCTGACGCCTCAAAGAATCCCTGTATTTACCAGTCACACCTCGAATTGCTGCCTGAACCGAAGGGTCTGATCGCAGTTTAAAAATGGAATTACTGTCTGTTAAGAGTGTGTTGTTGGGAAGTTATTAGAAACCTGTTTACTGGGCTTTTGTAAACATCTTCCAGTAAAATCTGTCTGCCGGAGCTTGGCAGGGGATGGGCATGGTTTTACTGCAGGCGCAATAGTCGGTGGGCAAGAACAGCAGTGCCATAATAACGACAACTGGGGTGCAAGAGCAATAGGGGCGCAACGGGAGAGCCCTTTCCCTGCGGCATCCAGGCGGGCAGCGGCCTTGGGCTGGCAGCCCCGGGAGGAAAAACCTCTGGATGCTGGAGACCGAGATACATCCCCACAGAGATGCAGCCTCCCCCCGGCTCCGTGCAAAAGGCAAACTGCTGCCTCCGGGTTTTGCTGCACAATGGTGGGATTAGGGAGGAGAACGAGCGGCTCGGTCCGTAGGCAGCGGTTTTGCCTCTCTTTCTCCTGGAAGGACTCGGGGCGGCAGGAGTCCTCTTAAAGGCTGTGCCGTGCTCTGCTGAGGACCCTAATCCTCCCTCGCATCGGGGCCCTGCCATTGTCTGGGCTTTACGAGGCCCCGAATCTGCGCTCGAATCTGTTCGCCTGTATTATTAATCCTGTGTCTCCATTCCTGTGGAGATGGATTTAATGAGGGTAATTACGATTTGCAAGAGAAAAACCGCTCAAGCTGCAAATAGTGCCAGCAATTCCCCTTTTTCTCTCTCTGCAACAGTAACTCTGAAAGCACCAAGAAACGCCGTGTTCCCGGTTTAGGTGGAAAACAAGGTGCTGCAGCTTTGTTCCCGCAAGGAGGCCCCTGGTGCTGTGTGTGAAAGCCATTTCCCAGGTCTCTGCCGGGAGAAACGCTGCCCATGACGTTGTTAAAGCAAGCTGCCGCGGCAGCACCTCTTGGAGGGGTGGGAGCAGCTCCCCGGAGCCGGCACCCTGCTGCGGATACACCCAGGGACCTGCCGCAGTCCACTGAGACCCCCAAGTCCACCCTGGAAATATCCTTGGAAGCAACAAATTCCTAAGCTGGAGCCCTCCTGCCCCAGCCTGGTGCTCGCCAGCATCCCGCCGGCTGCTGAGAAATGAAAGGACCAGGGGCACTTAACGTTGGTTCATCTCCTGCAGCATCCCGGGGCTTGGTCCCGCTTGCAGCCTTTACGGCTGCTCCGGAGTTCACCGGCTGTTGGAAGCTCCTGTAAATTCTCCCATTAAAGAAGGACGCTTTAGCCCTCTTTTCCCTGATGGCTTAGTTCTGCGTGAACGGCCTAGATTTTCCCAGGGATTTCAATCACATCCGATTTTCTCATTTCTTCCTTCTCTCTGCCTGTGTGCCCCGGGGGGCACTTTTTGAAACCCGGGGCTCTGCTAGAGGCTGTGCCGGGAGAGCAGGTTGGGATGCGTGTGCTGGTGGAGGAAGTAACGAGTCCCCAGGGACGCTGCAAAAAGTTCGATTTCAGTGGTCAAGATTAGAGAGGCAAGATATTAGGGAAGTCCAAACCGACAGACACCTCTCCTCGTTTGTTCTTCTCTGTCCGACCGCAGCGACTCATCGCTCCATCCGCCCGTTTCTCCATCACCGCTGGGCTGACCAGTGCGTTCCTGCAGGCTGCTGAACTTCTACCACAAAGAGAGCATCTTCAAAGGCACCAAGTCACCTCTGCCCACTCTTCGGCCAGCTTTTCTTCCAAGCTCTGTATCTCTCTTGCGTATTTCAAGTCAGTATTTTTCCCTTTGTAGCTTGAGAAACGTTTTGCATTAACTCCCGTTCCCTCTGCCTTATTTATTTCTTCACTGCCTGCATTGCATTAAACCTCGGATGCGTCAGCCGCAGAGCCCGTGTTTCAGACACACAACGGCCAAAGGTGCTTGGGGGGGGGACTCCGGGATGCGTAAAGGTAATTTTCTTCTGCGGATTTGGCTCAAGATGGAGACGGATTTTCATGGCTTGTCTCAACGTGAAGGGGTTTGCATGTACATAAATACTGGTGCAAACAGTGCCTGTAGTGCCCGTGTCTGCACCGCTGCACGCCGGTGTGGGCAAGGCAAGTCAAAATCGAAACAAACTGTGTCAACAGCATTGTGAGAAAGGAGAAATATAATACTTTCCATAAAAATTCATCTCTCCCTAAAGATGGATTGAAAGGTGCTCTGCTCCTCCTGGGATAAACTCACTCCCTATCTCCGGAGAGCAGGCACAGGGTTTCATGGCACTGTAAATCCAGCTTCAGGGCTTCTAGCACCAGATAAAAAGCCTCTGCGGCTGTATGACATAACGCGCTGATCCAGTATAAATTCACTCTGCCAGTTTAAATTTGCTCAGGCGGTTTTGATAGGCTGTGTCTGCGTGACAGGTTTATGCTAGATCAGGTATCATCCGTCCTCCTGCAAGCTGCAGAAAACCGGACTAAATTTCGTATTGTCTGCTCAGGGTAGCGCAGCAGTGAGTTCGTGCCGTGCTGACCCAGCTCTCGGCCATGCTGCTTTGCCACCCGGTGCTGCACATCCCCAGTCCCAGGGACTGTGTAACCGCTGCAGGAAACTCGTCTACCAGCTTCCTTCCAGGGCTGGGTAGGAATGTTAGGAAATGAGGGCTACGAAGATGCTCAGGGGACTGGAGCATCTCTCTGGTGAGGAAAGGCGGAGGGACCTGGGGCTGTTCAGCCTGGAGAAGAGCAGACTGAGAGGGGATCTCATCCATGCTCATCACTGTCTACAGGGCGGGTGGCAAGAGGCTGGGGCCACACTCTTTCCAGCGGTGCCCAGTGGCAGGACACAGGGCAACGGGCACAAACTGGAACATGAGAAGTTCCGTCTGAACATAAGGAAAAACTTCCTTACTTTGAGGGTGCCGGAGCACTGGAAGAGGCTGCCCAGAGAGGCTGTGGAGTCTCCTTCTCTGGGGAGATTCCAAACCCGCCTGGACGCCATCCTGTGCCACCTGCTCTGGGTGACCCTGCTTTTGCGGGAGGGTTGGACGAGATCATCTCCAGAGGTCCCTTCCGACCCCTGCCAGCCTGGGATTCTGTGTTACTCGTTTGGGAGAGGAAGAAGTGGAGAAACAGGGTATTTTCAGTTTGTAAGAATTTTCTAGCTTGCTGGCTTTTCCTCCTCCCCCAGCTCTAAACCTTACAGACCCACATGAAGCAACCCCCCCCCCCCATCCT